>JARHVA010009967.1:0-239597 GCA_037957365.1 Torreya grandis | reverse complement strand
AAGTGGATTAGAAGATGATCCTAGAATAGTTTTCAGATTCTAGAAATATTATTTGTATGGTCTAAGATGCTTGTATTAGATCTAGATATTTGTATTGACTTAGCTATATAAATTTGAAGGAGATACCCTATATGGAATATTGGTTGGATCTAGAGGCAACCAACTAGAGCCTTTTGGGTTTTATGTCACCTTTGTTTTGATGTATAGGGATCATGTGTATTCTATGTACCTAGGGATATTATATATTACTGTATATATGTTGATGAAGATACTGACATGTGGTACACATACTCCTTAGTTAGTTATATGGATCCTATATATTAAGATACATGAGTAACTTGTGGAATGTGTTTATTAGGTAATGGTAGACCTATATTGAGATTAAGAGGTTACCCATCCTTTGTTAGTTAATTATATGTATATATAAAAGAAATGAATATCATTATAAATAAATCAAGTAAGCATCAAGTATTTTATTTGGTATAATTACTTATCAGATAAATGGTAAAAAGTTATATTAATAAGGGGTGGGGGTTAATACTTGCACCACATCATTATGAGAATGGTTTAAATCCATAACCAAATTAGTCATAATAATTAATAATTTTATTACTTTTGATTTGGGTGTAGGTTATGGTTATATTTTTGAATAAATCAATTAACTAAATATAATTATTAATGATATAACTAAGTTTTTAGTAATTGTTTGAATTTTTTAAGGTTTTGATGATAATATTTGAGTTATCCTTAATCTCTAAGTTAGTGTAATCTCTTATAACTCTCTAGAGATATTTTTTCTCAAAAAAATTATTAGAAGATTTGCTTAAAACATTAAGGTAAGTAAGAACAAAAATATATTTCATATTTTTCAATATTACTCTAAAACCAACCCAACCCTGATTCCCCTTCACAAATCCATTAAAATATAGTACTATAGAGAAACTCTTTAAAGGATCTCATGTATAATGAATTTCTACTCTTATATATATACCAATTGTATTATTAGATATCTTTAAGTTTTTAATTAATTTAATAAAATTTTAATAATAAATTAATTTTTAATTTATCATAATAACTTATACATCATTGGCTTTATTATTATTTTAAAAACAATAATTACCATGCATTGTCGTGAAGGGACTTTTACAATTCCTTTCATAAATCATCAATGCATTTCTAAAATAAATAGATTAAAAATAACATTTGATATGATATGCCATTATTAATTCATTTCTAATTTGTCATAAAACTTATATTTAAATAAACTTGTGTAGTATCATAAATGATTTTATATTTAATTAAGTCTTATAATAAATGTATAAAGATATCAATATTAATTAATTATTTATTTATATAGAATTGGTAAGTAAATACATAGGGCTAAGAGGTGTATCTAAATATTTAAACAACCCCCCTAAAAAAATGGAATTGTATATCAGATTACGTTTTGGATGTGTGTCATACCCAATACCTCACTTGTTGATGTGAGTGATAATCATTCAACACACTCACGTATGCACAAATAGAACTAAAGGAGGTAAACTGAGGTAATTAACTAGAGGCAACTACATACAAAGGGTGTTATGGGGAAGTGTGTTACCTTAAGAGATATTTATGGGGTTCAAGTATGGCATTTTTACGTCCACATAGGACCGTTTCTATGTACTTAACCCAAGGTAAATACCTAACTCTTCTTAGTGGGTTTCAGTCCCACTCGAGGATGGTTGATTTCAAAGATTAGTTTAATTAGGAAGGATAACTCTAACATCCTAGGTTATCATTCAGGTTGAAATAGGTTTATATTAAAAGTATGGATTATTAACCTCATAATCAAACATGATTTCAGACAAGCAATTTATAAAATAAACTAGAAAATAATTAATCACATGTAGATTTATAATTAACTATAAAGTAGAAATATTACTTCATAAAATAAAAAACAACAAGAATAAGTTTAAAACTCAAGGCCTCACAGTGCTACCAGCTGAGGTCATAATCACCTCACAACCTTTAAGGTCACCACACCATTGCCTTAATAGTTCACCCAACACTCATTTAATAAACATGGATACCATTATTATAATAACAAACAATGATATAATTATGATCAATATCATCATTCATCAAATAACCTTTAGGGCAACCTATAAATGAATCCATTTAACGAATTTATATTGGCATAGCCAATGTGACAATACAACCAAGCTATCCATTTAATTATTCATTAATCATCTGATCAAAAAAATTATATACTATACAATTAGTTTTAGTCATTATCCAATAAATTACTATCATCATAACCATTCATAAGAAGATAATTTATTGAAAGAATCAATTCTTATCATATAATATTTTCCATTATCATTTAAGTAAATATATCTTCTTATGAAAAATCAAAATAACCCATTGCATTCCAAATTTAAATATGTATACTAAGCTCATATTTTAAATGAACTAGATGGTGAGAATCAAGTGAATTTTATATAATATAATGCATGCAACACAAACAAATATAAATTCAACTGAGTTTCAAGTTGAGTGGAACCCAAATAAAATGTTTCACTAAAGAAAATTTTATACAAAAAAAATTGGACATGCCATGGACAAAACGACAAGCAAATTCAGCTATCAAAAAGAGATTAAAAGCACATATATCCCAAGGGAAATGAAAATTAGAAAGTATGCATGCCTCAATTATATGTTTATGAAATATTAAATAAAGTAGAAATAATGTTCAACTAACTCATTTTATTTAATCAAGTATAAATTAATTCATTTAAGACTTATCGACTTCATCTCATTCATAACTAACCTACTCAAGAAAATATCTTAATTAAATTAGAGAAATAAATCAATTCATTATTCATTTATTATTAAATAAAAGAACAAAGTAATATTTTTTATACCTAATATATGTGGTATAAATACCTTTAAACACAACCAAGTATGTCTAAAATGTAATTTAGAGGTGAGGATTTTATTTATGTTTCTGCATGCACCAACAGCTCGTGAAATTGAGTAACCCATACATAACTAAAATAACTAGGAAATATCTATATTTTATACATCTATGCAAATGGATTCACAAGTATCTATTGTAATGTATCAAAGATAATCTTTAAGCTAGTTTACCTGGTTAATCAAAGTCTATTTATTTATATATCCATCAAACATATTTATATGTCTAAGTGTCTATATGACCAAATCAAAAGATTAATTTTGCATTAGAATAGAGTGCTAAATATTAATTTTCCAATATATATAATATGCTTCTAAGTAATATCATGTAATTATCTAATTAAATCCTACTTATCATAAACATTAAGTAAAACTGATTCTAATATCCATGTCATAAGATTAAACCAAGGAACCAATGTTTCAATGATTATTCTAAGTTAATAATATAAAATAATCCATATTAACTCAACCTAATCATATAATTAATGTTAGAAGAGTGATTCTGAATTAATAACATTTATATAATGCTTTATTAATAGGAAGGAAATCAAAATAAATATTTAGTAACTTAATATACATGAAATGATTTACCTTTAGCAATGTATATGTATTCAACCTCTTACCCTTCAAGAAATATTCAAGCCTTTCATTTATTTTCCACATTCCATTATCCACACAAGTTAGTACTAACATGACTAACTAGTACTAAATTATGATTTCATAATCAAATAACATTTAAAAATGATAAACTAATTAAAACATGTATAATTAACATAATTAATTTATGATCAACTTACTTCATGTGTTTATGAGATCATCAAAGCATGGAGTAACAAGTGAATGAATTGGACAAGCCATCCCAACCATCCTTTTGAGCCCAACCATCAGTGGCCCTTACCACCCCAACTATCAACAAGATGGTGGTTTTAGCAACTAGGGATGTGAGGAGAGTTCTAAGCAATCAAATTCCAAACTAGTAGACATTTTGATAAAATAATATAGCATAAAGAAAGACAAAAAATTCCATTCTAAGGTGAGATGGGAATAATTAATCCATTCCCAATATAAATTAGAAGAAGGGATAACTATCACAAGCTAACAAATTATATAGAATGAATTAACAATTAGTTATTTCTATAGCTTTTGAGATAACTAGCTTGGATCCAAATCCAAGTTGTGATCAACCTCAGTCCTTTTAACTACAAATTTATACCCAAATATATAATATACCTAATAATTACTCAATTATTTAGGTTTGGTTTAGGAATGGTAACTCGACA
Source organism: Torreya grandis (assembly GCA_037957365.1). Classification (NCBI taxonomy): domain Eukaryota; kingdom Viridiplantae; phylum Streptophyta; class Pinopsida; order Cupressales; family Taxaceae; genus Torreya; species Torreya grandis. The sequence goes on along the minus strand of JARHVA010009967.1, from coordinate 235,359 downwards.
ATAATGTAATTGAGATAATATTCACAACATAGAACTTACCAAACAAACATAACAATCCAAGTAAGCCATTCACTAAATTATACAACACATCATAATTATTCAAATAAAACAACAATATAAAATAATTATACAAAGCAATAACACTTACAAGTTTAAATTAAAACCCTTGTATTTAATAAGTACAAATGAATCTCCAACATACTTCATTTGACACCCTAACAATTTTAGTAGAATATAACCATTTAATATTCATGCCAACTTAACAGAGGTAGTACCTATTTCTTACGTAGGAATTTCCTCTAAACAAAACACATAGAAATTTCCATATCACAGCCAGTTAATGTACCTTCAATTAATATGTAGAGGCCATTAAAGAACCCTAGACCAATAATAGGCCCGATTAAAACAACTAGTCAAGATAGGTTTCAAAAGTCGTGACCATGAATATAAAACATAGTTAAGTAATAAAAACCCAATAGGAATCATGACATAAATATATAAAATATAGTGGAAGACATGACTCAATTGAAATCTATTATTATAAAGAACTCATAGCATGTATGTATACAAGAAAATAAACTCAGTCAATGAGTAATAAAATTGAAATTAATGTCTTGATAAAGAAGTCATTACAATAACATACCACTCAATCTCAACATAATTGAATATATTTAAATAACCCCAATATTTTATAGAATCATCAACACACAAACTCCACTACTGATTAACAATGAAACCCAAGTCAAAATATCATGCCATAACTCTTATTAAAACATAGTCACTTATTATGAAAACCCAAATGATTATCTACATCATTACATGTAGCCACAAGGGACATCACAACCCATTAACAATAACCCATTAAGATTTTGAAAGTCAAGTATAGAAACCTAGTTTAAAATAACACCCATCATTCTCATAATAAACCAAAATATAATCGAATACATAGTTATTTCAAAAGTGAAGCAGCATATATCAAATTATATAGTCAAAAAATAAAGGGTCGAGACCCAATTTACTCATTGAATAACTCTACAAACACACACACACACACACACACACACACACACACACACACACACACACACACACACACACACACACACACACACACACACACACACACACACACACACACACACACACACACACACACACACACACATAATGAGTGCAAGGTTAAACAATGAAACAACATAAAACCCATTCATAGTTCATGCCAGAAACCAATCAATAAAATTTAACTTGATCTCTTCATAAGAAAACACATCCAAATATAATCAAAATGCATAGTTGAACTATCAAGAACCAAGCCCAACATACCCACATAAAAACATAGCCATTTAGTTCTAAGTTTAAATATTAGTGGAAGGTTAAAAAACAACCCATTAGACCAATATATAATGCATGCAAAGAGTACATAGAACCTAGAGAGTATAAAACATTCATACAACAAAACTATGAAACCATCGGCCTTCTATTCCCAACACATAATTGACAAACCAATCAAGTTTAATAAAAACCAAAATCCACAAAGTTTACAATCACAAAAATTGTTTCAAAAGATACTATTAATTACAATGAAACTAATATAAAACCAAAAAATGGATATATCTCTATTTTTCAAATTTACATCAAAAATACCAATATTGGTTTATATCAAATCCCTTCAAGGTCTAGATATGCATCCAAAACTCCTAAGGCTTATGGTTGCATATGTAGCATTTTATTTCTCCAAGATATTTTTTATTAATAGAATAAAAATAACCAAGCACAGATAAACTATAGCTTACCCAAAAAATGTAGAGAAGAAATTTCAAAAAGCCAGAAAGATAGAATGCTATAAACCTTCAATTTTCCAAGTCATGTGATAACAAAATACACATGATCACTTAAAAAAATTAGTCAAGCTTCACTATTTTCTCCATTTCCTTTCCATCTTCATAATGCCATCAATTCTTCCCATCTATTGCCTAACTCTCCATACCTTTCATCTAATTCCCCATACCCATTTAATGCTCACATTGAATGTGAGGAGAGATAAATCCTCACCAACATTCCCTAATGTAATCCCTACCAAATTTTTCATTGAATGCAATGGTCATTGAATGACCTATCTCGAAGGATTGATCTATTAACAAATACCCAAACAATGAAATCAATGAATTACCACTAACAAACCCAATTAACAATAATGAAACTAATGAACACCATAACTCACCAAAGTCCATGCCTCCAAACAATAATAAATGTTAATAAAACTTATTAACATTAATCTATATATTCCAACAAATCAATAATTAACCACTTTTTAATATTGATATCAATGCCTTTACATAATAGACCAAGCAACATAACGAACAATGCTACCATTTTTTTAGAATAAGGTCATATATAGTCTAGGTAATAGTCCAAGGGGGTTTCATGGTTAGGTCTAGGTAGGTCCTTAGGAAATCCATCCAATTAGGTGAATAGTATCTAAGCAGGTATGTATGGGTTCAAATATAATTTGCATGAAAGGAGCAAGTAGGAGTTAGTTGTAGAGGCAAAAAGAAAAGGTTGTAGTCAAAATAATAATAATGAAACATAATGACTTCAAGATAACATAAAATAAATCAACATAATGATATAGACTACATACAATAAAATTCAACAAGTATAAATGTCATGGCAATGACATAATCAATGATCAAGCCAAGATGTCTAATGATGGAAAATATAGTCAAAAACAAGTATACCTATCGAACTTGTTTGACCACTCAAAATTTTCTTTAGTACCTAATGTACCTTTGTCAGCATATGACTAGCTCATAATATGGTACCTACAACCATAAAGTATATCAACAGTATAATATCTAATGATCAATAAATAATTATATAACTATAATAATTATCTATAAAAATTATCAAGTGCAAAATCAAACATGCAATCCAAATACCACTACATCAAGTCTAACCATATAATTCAGCTTAATCAAAGTAACCAATAGTTAGATACATAAAATTAACTATGATGTTTTAAATATTAAAATATATTATAAAAATATGGGGTTGTAATATCCTCCCCCATTTGAAAGGGATCCAACCCAATGACTAGTCAAATAACCATGCATAATGCTACCTAAAAAGATGTGCATCTTCCCAAGTAGCACTTATTTCATTTAGCAGATCCCATTACACCAAAACCTATAGTATATCTTTATTTCATAGCTTAATGATATGATGGTCTAGGATTCTCACTATTTCTAACTAGATCTTTTCCTCTTCCATGACCTAGAAATGAGTCTAATCCAAAACATGAGATGGATTAGGTACATATGATTTTAAAAAAGCAACATGAAATACATCATGAATTCTTGATAAATAAGGAGGAAGATCCAATTGATAAGAAATATGACTAATCATTTCCATATTGTTGAAGGGCCTGACAAAATATATAGCTAACTTGGAAGCTTTACCAAACTTTATAGAAATTTTTTGTGGTCTAACACCTAGAAAAACTTTGTCACCCATGTTGACTTTACATGAAGTTGTCTTTTAATCATCATAACTCTTTTATCGATGTAAATATACTTTCAAATTATACCTTAGTAATTCTATCTACCTATAATATTCCAATAGCAAATCAAGTCCAATAATAGCTCTATTTTCCAAGCTATCCCAACCAAGAGGAATTATGCACTTACACCTATATAGAGATTCAAATGGATCCATATTGATTGAAGAATGGTAAGAATTATTATATGTAAATTTAACTAAATGGAGGTAATATTCCCAATTAATTTGTTTATCCATGACATACATATGCAACATATCCTCAACTACATAGTTGAGCCTTCTAGTTTATCCATTTGTTTCTACATGATATGAAGAACTGAAAATCAGCCATGCTCCAAAGGCTGTAGTCAAAGTATGCCAAAATCTTAAAGTAAATAACTTGTCATGATCTGAAATTGTCACTTCATATATGCCATGAAGTCTAACTACTTCATTTATGAAACATTTTGTAAACATGAAAACATCATCCATCAAATGTCTAGCAATGCAGTGGCTGAATTTAGTGGCCTTATCAATTACCAAAGGAATAGTATCATGATTTTTGCATGATTTAGGCATACCTATAATAAAATTAAGTGATATTTCATCCCAATTTTATATTGGAATATCATGACGGTATAACAGCCCTCCTAGATGGTAATTCTTAGCTTTAACTTGATAGTATTCCAATCATTTCACCATAAAATTAGTGACATCACGCTTCATTCTAGGCCAAAAATAGGGCCTTCTCAGCTCATGTATCATCTTTGTGACACCTAAATGAGCATAATAACATTTTGTATGAACTTATTTTAATATATAATTTATCAAGCTAACCAAAATAAGTACATAAATTCTATTTGTATACCTTATAAGGCCATTTGTTTCAATAGAAAAATCAACAAATCTCTTTAATATATGATCATCAACGAAACCTATGTTGGACATAGTCATTGATGTATGAAGTATTGTCATTTATTTCAAATGTTATTATGTATTAATGACAAAGTTTTTGAGTTAAACAAACCTATTTTAGAGCCCCATTGAGTTATGTGTGTACTTTGAATGACTATCATTTGCAAGTATCTCTTTATGGTCTAAGTTCTAAGTCATAAGGATATGTAGAGAAAATTTTACAAATGCATAAGGTTGTGTGTGCAAATGTTTTCATACTTAGTCAATTTTTCACCTTTGTATTTGTCTAAGGAATTCTTTCAGAGAAATTGACTTAGGTAATTATTTTGGGAAAATGGTTTAGACTTTGTCAGATAAATTATCCACAACAAAGTTTCCAAAGGAAATGAATGCAAGTTAGAATTATTTTGGAGAAAGTGGTTCAGTGATTTCTTTTAGGAAAATTGGCTAAGTCTTTGTTTGAAAAAAGTTGAAGGGTAACTGGATAATTTAAAAGTTTTGAAAGGATCCTTGCAAAAATCTTGAAGGGTACTTTGTAAAAAGTCTAAAGGGAAAGTGGACCATTCAAAAGTTCCAAGGGGATCATTACAAAAATGTTGAAGGGTAAGTGAACCATTCAAAGATTTTGAATGGATATTTTCAAAAATTTGAAGGGTACTTTTCAAAAATTTTGAAGGGCACGTGACCTAAGCAAAGTTTCTAAAAGGACATTTTGAGAAGCTCTATAAATTACATTACAAAATTCTAAAAGAAAAAGGCACTTGATATTTTGTCTAGGAAATTATCCTGAAGCCCCTTAGATGAAAAGGACCCAAACAAAAATCCTAAAGGATACTTTGCTAAGGCTTTGAAGGGCATGTGACCAAAACAAAAGTTTAGAATAGGTCACTTAGAGAAGATTCAAATGACACTTTTAGAAGAAGGGAGTTGATGAATTATTTTAGAGAATTTTTCTAAGGCAAGTGGGCATTTACAAAATCTCAAAGGGTATGTTTCAAAAGTTTTGAAGGATACTTTTGGGAGAAGGGCATAGATGAATTCTTTTAGAGAAATTTTCTAGGGAAAGTGAACAATTAAAAAATTCCTAAAGGATACTTTCAGATTGAATGGTCTCTTACAAAGTTTCTGAAGGATATTTTGAAATAAGAATAGGTTACTTACAACATTGTCAAAGGATAAGTGTGGAGTCTTGTAGGGAATTTTCAAAATTATAAAGGTTAAAGGCATGTTAAACATTGAGTAAGTCTAAAGAGATCAAAGGATCAAAATCAATACATGAATGCCAAATAAAATAAGATGAAGTCAACATGCCAAAATTTAATGACCAAGCCAATATAAAGATCATGTATCTTCAAGAGATCGAATGGAACACAAATCTCAGATGAAAAGATCAATGGATACATTTCAAATTTGGAATGAAAAATAAATGAATAATCATTGAAGTGAGTTAGTTACAAGAATCTAGTGAGATGGTTGAAGGATATAAATAGTAATGGTTGAACAAGAATGATTATTCTAATGTTGTGAGTGTGGAAATTGATATGACAAGGGCAAAATTTGAAGAGGCTCAAAGAATGGAAGTCAAATTGTCATTTTCTTGGAATGAGAAGAGACAAGTAATGAATTCAAAATGTATAAATTAAAGAGACTCATCTAAGTTTTGATTGATGAAATACTCCAAAGCGATGAAGAGTAGGGAATAAAAACTATCATTTTTTCATTTTTGGAATAAGAGGAGTCGAGCCATAGATATAAAAATATGAGACTCATCTAAGAATAGAGGAATAATGGTCTAATTGGAAGAATAATAGAGTGTAAAATATATAAATTTAGATATAGAGCAAGGGTGTAGGAAGAGTGAATATCACACAAGAGTGTTTTGAATGAGAAATGAGCAATTGTAGATTAGACATGCAATAAAGAACAAAAACTTGGATTCTTTTGTGAATTTGATTGGTCGGTGCCATAAAATTAAGTTGGGTTGGTTCTTAGTATAGGCATTTGGTGTTTCCTTAGAGTTGGTGCTCTTAAAATAGGGGATTGGTGTCTCCTTGGGATGGGTGTCCTTAAATGTAACTAGTGAGGTTCAATCAGTGAGACAAACTTTGTGAGGCTAGATTAGAATAGTAGCTTCTAGTATAATTCTCACCATGTTTTTTTCTTGTTGGGTTTCCATGTATAAATATAGTGTTGTGTGTTGTGATTTTATGCATGTGATATATTTCATGTATTTGTTTAAAATTCATCTTGAAAATTCTAAGTAATTCATTTTTGAGATCTATTGATTCACCCCCCTCTTAGTAGATAGGTGTGTTCAAAAACCTACTCTTATATCAAAGGAAGAGACAATTCAAGAGCCTCAATATGAGTGAGGAAGAGAAGATTTCAGACTACCTACTTTAGGTCGATGAGATTGTAAATGCAATCAGAGGACTTAGAGAGATAATGGATGAATCAGTCATTGTCAAAAAAAATTTAAGATCTCTGACAACAAAGTATTATTCTAAAAAAAATTCCATTGAAGAATCAAGAGATTTGAAGAAGCTCATAGTAGATGAGTTACATGGAACTTTCACTACATATGAGATGAGGTTGGGAGATGTAGATTCATCCAAGAGAGAAGTTGCTTTCAAAATTTCTAAGTAGGTAGAAGAAGAAGAAGCTCTTGAGTCCAAATCTAAGGAGGTTGATGATTTAGAGGCCAATTTTATCATAAAATTGAAGAAGGGCTCAGGAAAATACAAAGGCAAGTTACCATTCAAATGTTTTAATTTTGGAAAGATAGGCCACTTTGCTACTAAATGTCCACATAAAAGGAAGGATGACTCTGATTCAACTGAGAAAAATCAAAAGGAGAAATCTTATTATCCCAAGAATAAGAAAATATTATTTGAGAATAAAAAGGGGCTATACTCAAAATAATAGTGATTTTATGGCTAAACAAAATTAAGTTCTATTTATGACTTATGAATCAACTTCTTTATGCCAAGAAGAGGACTTAGATGATGATGATGATGATGATGATGATGATGATGATGATGATGATGATGATGATGATGATGATGATGATGATTAAATCTAGAATGAGAACTCATATGTGCTTTAAAATAAATTGACAAGCTTAGAAAAGAAAATTATAAACAAAAAAAGCTTAGTTAAAAGGAGTTTGAGAAATTAAATAAAAGAAATGAGGAGTTAGATCAAATGATAGTGAGTTTAAAGACCCAATTTGAGGAGGCAAAGAGGATAGAGGATGGGGTCAAAATTGATTTGCAAGAAAAATCCTTAGAATGCTTGAAGATAGAGGAAGAAATCATAGACCTAAGAGAAAAGCTCAAAAATTCCAAAGAAAAAATTGATAAAGGCCTAAAATTAAAGGAAGATCTACAATACTAGATGAAATGATCAGCTCACAAAATCCCCTCAAAGAAAAATTAGGTCTTGGGTATGAGAAAGGCAAGAGTCCCATGTTGAGTACAACTAGGAATCTATATGAAAAATTAAGGCAATAGTAGAGTCAAGAATTAGAAAATAATAAAATCACATTACTAAAGAGAAGAATAAAAGTAATAAATCTATTCCTACAAAGACCAAGGTTTCTGCTATAAAAAATAACATAACAAAAAGGAACATGAAGAAGATAGAGTTCAAGAGACCTCCTTTATATCCCCACAGGAGAATGATAATTAGGTATTCCTCATCATTTTATGGTTATTGTTATAGATATAATCAATTTTCCATAAATCAATTGATTGTAAGATTTTTCCTAAGAGAAGGATAAGTTTCTTAAATAAGAATTCATTTTCCCCTCTACTAGATCTAGATGTTTTATGTTACAACTATAATAATTTTGGGTATATAGAAAAGCATTGTAGAACAAAGCTTGTTAAATCAAATTCTAACAATGCAAAAAAGGTTCAAACTCCTAATGTGAATAAAGGCTCACAAATCAATGACACAACAAATAAAAGTATAGTCAAGAAACCTAAGGAGATATGGAAAAAACAAAATCAATCTATGATCACTCAAATAACATTACATGCTAAAGAGAAAAATCTATGGGTCATAGATAGTGGTTTCTCAAAGCATATGACTAGTGACAAGAGTAATTTTGACAAATCAAGATGATGCAAATAAGGGACTATCATCTTGAGGGACAATATTATAGTCAAAATTAGAGGCAAAGAAACCTTACATATTGATGGCAAGCTCCCTATACATGATGTTCTTTATGTTAAAGGACTAAAACATAATATTTTGAGTGCCAATCAGATGTGTGACAATGGATATAAATTCATATTTGATGTTGAAGGTTTTGAATTAATAAGTTTTATAAAAATTATTGCATAAGGAAAAAGGACTGAGTGTAACATATATAATCTGATTGAGGTAAATAATAAAAATTATCTCATGGGAAAGATTGATGAGAGCTGGTTATGGCACAAAAGGATGGGTCATGTTAACTTTTACAATTTAGTCAAAGTAAGTTATAAAAAGTGTGTAAGACACATGCCTAAGATAACCAAGCTTACTGACACAATGTGTAGAGAATTTCAACTTAGTAAATAGACTAGGGTCTCATTCCAAACTAAAGATTATGCAACTACAAAACCTTTATAGATAGTTCATATGGATCTTTGCGGACCAACCAAGACAAGAGGTTAAAAAGGAGTGTATTATTTCATGCTGTTTGTAGATGACTACACTAGAATGATATGGGTAACTTTCTTAAATGAAAAGTCTCAAGCCTTTGAATGTTTCAAGATCTTTAGAGCCATGGTTAAAAATGAAATTTTTAGAGAATCAAGTGCCTCAAATCTGACAAAGGTGGTGAATTCACTTTAAATGAATTCATAGATTACTATGAAAATCATGGAATTAAGAGACACTACTCTGCTACAAGAAATCTACAACAAAATGGAGTTGTTAAAAGGAAGAATAGGACCATCAAGGAGATGGATAGAATAATATTGAAAGAAGCCAAATTGTCATATGGTTATTGGAGAGAGGTAGTCCAGACAATAGTATACATCTTGACCATAGTATAATTGAGAGTAAATAGTGACAAGACTCCATATGAACTATGGTATGGAAATCCTACTTTATTCAAGTATTTTAGAGTGTTTGGAAGTAAATGCTATAGTCAAAGGATGGAGAAAAAATTAGGAAGTTTTGAGTCAAGATGTGATGAGGGAATATTCCTTGGTTATTCCACTCCTAGCAAAGCCTATGTTTGTTATAACAAAAGACTACATAAGCTAGTGGAGAGCATATATGTTAAAGTTGAAGAGATCCTCAAAGAAGAACCTAATCCTATAGAGGAGATTAGAATTGAGGAACTAAACTAAGAAGCTGAGGATGAAATATCAGATAATGAAGAAGAGATAAATAAGATTGAAAAGGCACCCTCAATGTTTGTTCAAAAGGATCATCTTAAGGAAAAAAAATTAGAAACATGAATGATGGAGTCTAAATAAGGAGAAGGGAAGTAATGAGAAAAAAATAGGTAAGTTTTTCTTTACTATTTGAAATTGAGCCCAAAATCTATACTAAGGCTAGCAAATATGAGAATTGACAAAAGACCATGGATGAAGAACTAAGTCAAATATAAAAGAACAAAACTTGGCAGCTAGTTCCAAGACCCATAGACAAAAATGTCATAGGAACAAAATGGTTCTTTAAAAACAAGTCGAATGAATATGGAGCTATTGTGAGTATAAAGCTAGACTTGTTTTCAAAGGATATGCTTAGGTAGAAGGAATATAATTTGAGGAGACATTTGCTCCATTGGCAAGATTGGAAGCCATCACAATGTTTTTAGCATTCTCAGTCTTTAAGAAGTTTAAAGTCTATCAAATGGATGTTAAGTTAGCTTTCCTAAATAGAACCTTGGAAGAAGAAGTCCATATTGAGCAACCTAAAGGTTTTTAGCTAACAAATGAAGAAGACTATGTGTCCAAACTAAAGAAAGAACTATATGGTCTAAAACAAGCACCTAGAGCATGTTATTCAAGGATGGATCAATATTTTCAACAATAAATATTTATCAAAGGATGTGTAAATAGTAACTTGTATGTTAAGTCTGAAAATTAACATATGTTGATCATAGTTGTCTATGTTGATGACATCATTTTTGGTAGTAGCATCAATAATATGTGCAAAGAATTTGTAAATCAAATGTAAAATGAGTTTAAAATGTCTATGCTAGGATAACTTTCATTTTTTCTTGGTATATAGGTTGGATAATCCAAAGAAGAGATATTCATATCCTAGACTATGTATGCAAAGGAGATGCTCAAGAAATTAGGTATAAAGGATAAGAAAGTAGTTAACACTCCCATGATAACTAGATGCAAGTTGAGCAAAGAAGATGAGTCCCCTTATGTGAGTAATACTATGTGTAAATCAATGATAGGTAGCTTGTTGTACCTAACTACATCAAGACCAAACATCATGCTAGTTGTATGCATGGTTTCAATATTTCAATTAGCTCCCAAGGAATCACATGTTAATGTTGTGAAAATAATCTTTAGATACATCAAGAGCATATCTCACTTTGATTGCATATGTAGATGTTGACTAGGTAGGAAGTGTGGATGATAGGAGAAGCACTAGTGGTGGTGTATTCTTCCTTAGAAATATACCTGTGTCATGGATGAGAAAAAATCAAGATTCAGTTACACTTTCTATAGCATAAGCAGAGTATGTAGCAGTAGCAACATGTTACACCCAAGTCTTATGGATGAAGCAAATTCTCAGAGACATCAAGGTAGAATACCAATACCCTAGTTATATCATTTATGATAACTCAAGTGCCATAAACATATCTAAGAATCTAGTGATGCATTCCAAAACCAAGCATATATCCATCAAATATCATTTTTTAAAAGAAAAGATTACAGATCAAGATCTCAAAATTGAGTATGTGCCAAAAAAGTATGAAATTATAGATATATTTACCAAGCCTCTTCCCAAAGATAAATTTGAGTATCTAATAGAGAGGTTGGGAGTCGTGTATCCCACACCACATCACTATATTTTAGTGATAGGGAGATGAATCTAGGGGGAGTATTGAAGGAACATTATTAGCTCCTGGATTAAGAAAAAATGTAGTCTGGTGAGAAATATGTAGTCCCTTTGCTATTTGATGACAAAGGAGGTGACAAATGTGTGTTGGATCTAGATCATTATGCCTATCTATACAGAGATATGTAGATTATTGATTGGTCTTTTAGACTAACGATATTTAAATGATCATTTGTAGAATATTGGAGCCAAAGGAGCTAGTTTTGAATGTGTCTACATAACATTTAGGCAAATGTGCCATTGCTTAAGGGGGAGTTCCTCACAAATTCTTTTAGACTGTCAAGCCTAAGGATCAAAACAACAAAGATGTCACAAAAAGAGAAAATTATTGACATGTTATGGTAGAGACTCTTTGTCATTAATGTCAAAGGGGGAGAAATCAGAATGGAGACATAGAATTAAAGTCATTCTGATGAGGTGATTTCCACCAATGACAAAGGGGGATATTGTTGGACATAGTTATTGATGTATGAAGGATTTTCATTAATGTCAAATACTATTATGTATTAATGACAAAGGTGTTGAGTTGAAAAAACTTGTTGTAGATCCCCATGGAGTTGTGTGTGTACTTTGATTATAAAGCCCCATAGAGTTATGTATGTACTTTTAATGACTATCATTTTCAAGTATCTCTTTGTGGTCTAAGTTATAAGTCATAAGGATACATAGAGCAAATGTTATAAATGCATAAGGTTGTATGTGAAAATGTTTCCATACTTAGTCAATTTTTCACCTTTATATTTTTCTAGGGAATTCTTTTGAAGAAAGTGACTCGACCATTTCCTTTGGTAAAATGAATGCAAGTTGGAATTATTTTAGAGAAAGTGGTTTAGTGATTTCTTTCAATAAAATTAGCCAATTATTTATTTAAAAAAAGTTGAAGGGTAAGTGGACCATTCAAGAAATTCCAAAGGGATCCTTTCAAAAATACATAAGGGTACTTTGTAAAAAGTTTGAAGGGTAAGTGTACCATTCAAAAGTTCTAAAGGGATCATTTCAAAAATTTTAAAGGGTAAGTGAACTATTGAAAGATTACGAAGGGATATTTTTAAAAATATAAAGGGTACTTTATAAAAGTTTTGAAGGACATGTGACCCAAATAAAGTTTTTGAAAGGATATTTTGAGAAGCTCTAAAAGGTACATTGCAAAATGCCAAAAGAAAGAGACACTTGGTATTTTGTCAGGAAAATTATCTCGAATCCCCTTCGATGAAAAGGACCCAAATGAAAATCCCAAAGGATACTTTGATAAGGCTCTGAAGGGCATGTGACCTAAAAAAAAGTTTAGAATAGGTCACTTGGAGAAGATCCAAAGGATACGTTTGTAAAAAGGGCATTGGTGAATTATTTTAGAGATTTTGTCTAAGACAAGTGGACATTTACAAAATCTTGAAGGGTATGTTGTAGAAGTTTTGAAGGACACTTTCAAGAGAAGGAAATAGATAAATTATTTTAGAGAATTTGTCTAGGGTAAATGGATAATTACAAAATTCCTGAAGGATACTTTTAGATTGAATGGTCTCTGACAAAGTTTCTAAAGGATATTTCGAAAGAAGAATAGGTCACTTAAAACATTACTGAAGGATAAGTGTGGAGTTTTGTAGGGAATTTTTAAAATGTTAAAGGGTCAAGGCATGTTAAAGATCAAGCAATTCTAAAGAGATCAATGGAGCAAAATCAATACACGAATGCCAGTGAAAATAAGATGAAGTCAACATGTTGAAGTTTAACGACCAAGCCAATATAAAGATCATGAATCTTCAAGACATTGAATGGCATGTGGAGCTTGGATGGAAAGATCAACGAACACATTTCAAAGTTGGAACAAAAAATAAATGAATAACTATTGAAGTGAGTTATTTACAAGAATCTGGCAAGACGGTTAAAGGATATAGACAACAAAGGTTGAACTAAAATGATTATTCTTATTTTGTGAGTGTGGAAATTGATGTGACAAGGGGAAAATTCAAAGAGGCTTAGAGAATAGAAGTCAAATAATCATTTTCTTAGAATGAAACAATAAATGAATGCAAAATGTATAAAGTAAAGAGACTTGTCTAAGTTTTGATTCAATATTCTAAAGTGATGATTCATTTTTTGATTAAGAGGAGTCAAGTCACAAATACAAAAATATGAGACTTATTTGAGCATAGAGGAATAATGGTGAAATTGGAAGAATACCAAGTGTCAAATAGATAAATTTAGACATAGAGAAAGGGTGCAGGAAGAGTGAAGATCACACAAGAGTGTGTTGATTGAGAAATGAGAAGTTGTAAATTAGACATGAAACAAAGAACATAGACTTAGATTTTTTTGTGAATCTAATTCATGAATTTGAAGTGTAAAATTCTAATTGATTAGTGCCATCAAATTAATCTAAGTTGGTTTTTATTATAGGGAGTGGGTGCTTCCTTAGAGTTGGTACTCTTAAAATAGGGGATTGGTGTCTCCTTGGGATGGGTATCCTTAAATGTAACTAGTGAGGTTTAGTCAGTGAGACAAACTTTGTGAGACTAGATTATAATAGTAGATTCTAACAGCATTCTCACCATGGTTTTTTTCCATTAGGTTTCCTTGTATAAATCTGGTGTTGTGTGTTGTGATTTTGTGTATGTGATATCTTTAATTTATTTGTTTAATATTGAATTTGTTTAAAATTCATCTTAAAATTGTAAGTAATTCATTTTTGATATCTAATGATTCACCCCCTCTCAATAGATAGGTGTGTTCAAAAACCTACTCTTATATTATGGTATAATTCATCAGCAAGCTATTATTCCAAAATAACACTTCTAAAATTTCCTTGTAAAATCAACAAGGCAATAAGGTACATGCATCTTATAAGTACATTAGGCACACAATTCTCCTTGCCTTTTACATATGATATGTCAATGTCAAAATTTCTCAAAAATTCTAGCCACCTACACTAATATGCATTTAAATCATCTCGAGAAAATAGATACTCAAGTTTGTAGTGACTAGACTTCACCTTGAAAGTTTTTACTAATAGAAAATGTTTCCATTATTTAAACACATAGACAATGGCATCAAGTTCCATGTCATGTGTAGGATAATTATTTTCATGTTCCTTTAGTTTACATGACTCATAAGACATAACTTTGCCATCTTGGGTTAGGATGCCTCCATATCCTTTCTTAGAAGCATCAACCCATACTTGAAAATTACCATTGGGTCTAGAATGATAAGAATAGGTCTTTTATTAGAAGCACTTTCAGCTTATTAAAAGCCTCTTCACACTAAGGTGTCTATAAAAATTTATTGCCTTTGCACTGTAAAGAGGTAATGGGATGGGCTACACTAGAAATTTTTTCAACAAACCACTAGCAGTAACCAACCAAACACATGAATCTATGCACTTCATACACATTTTTATGAGTAGGCCATTCTTGTATGGATTTAGTTTTCAATGGATCTATAGTAATTCTACCCGTATAAATAATGTGGCTTAAATAATTAATGTTTGATTTGTAAAATTCACATTTGGAGAGTTTTTCATACATCTTATGCTACCTTAGTCTTTGAAAGACCAAACAAAGGTGTCGATCATGTTCAGCCTCATTTTTATAATAAATAAGAATGTCATCAAGGAAAACTAGCACAAACTTATCCAAGAAGTCTCTAAACACACTATTCATAAGATTCATGAAGGTTAAAGGTGCATCAATTAGGCCAAATGGAAGAACCATAAACTCATAATGTCCATATCAAGTTCTAAAAGCTATTTTATGAATGTTCTCTTCTTTAATTCTCAACTAATGGTATCTGAATCTCAAATCAATCTTAGAGAATACTATAACACCCTTCATTTGGTCAAACAAGTCATCAATCCTTGGAAAAGGAGGAAAAGTATAGTATTTTTTAATTTTTACCTTATTAATCAAGATATAATTAATGGAAATCCTCAATTTACCATCTTTCTTCTTCACAAAGACCACCGAAGCACCCAAGGAGATACACTTCACTGAATGCTTATGTTGTCCAAAAGTTATTGCAAGTGAAATTTTAATTATCATAGGTTAGCCACATTCATGTGGTAGGGAGATTTAAAATTAGGTGAAAATCTAGGCATTATATCAATGGAAAAATCAGACTCCTACTTAGGTAGTAAACTAGGTAGTTTATCAGGAAAAACATCCATGAATTCCTTCAAAATAGGAAAATTTGCATGTACTAATTATATTTCCTTGTGTAATTCCTATAGTTGGACTACGTAAATATTGTATCCCTTCCTATTATCACTTTTCATCTTTAAATCTGAAAGTGTTTTACATATTTTTATCCCTTATATGCCTTATAATTTTACAAATTGCCCAAGGTCATCAATGCACTACACTCTTTTTCCCACACAGTCAAGCATGGCTTGATGTTCATGCAGCCAATCCATCTTAGGGATGATATCATAAGACCCTAAAGGTTTAAGGAATAAATTAGCCTTTATTTTGAAGATACCAATATCAAGTTACACTTGTTATAAGTATTCAAGAATAGAAACTTTCTTGTTGGTACCAAACTCAACCTCCCAACCTTTTTTTATCAAGATAGGCTCAATTTTACATTGGTTAGCATAAAAAGGAGAGATAAAACAATTAATTTCACCTGAATCAATCAAAATAGTCAAGGGAAAACCATTTATTTTACCTCTAATTTCAATGGGATTGGCATGTAAGTCAAGATTATGATTATCAATAGTAGCATATACTATGTGATTAGTTGCTTAGCCTGATTTTAGTTTAGAACAATCCTTTTTATAATAGTTGTCACCACATTCCTAGAAAAAAATTGTTCTATAAAATGCTATTGAAATAATATTAGCACATGTGGTAGGTCCACATTGGTTATTTTGATGTTGTTCCTTCTTTAGAGAACTAGATTTAGATGATTCATGAGACTTAAAATTTCCATTCTAATTAGAAAACTTGTTGAAATTCTTATTACCATTAGAAAATTTATGGTTCCAATCTGATTTCTCAAAGTTATTATTCATGAGAGAAATAATTTTGGCTTTATATCATTGTTAGTTTGAATTAAATTCTTATCTTAGCTTTTGGTAATAATTTTCTTTTTCCTCTACCCTAGAGGCTAATTCAATTGCTATAGCCAAATTCCTTGGGTTCATCATATTGATGTCATGCATCAATATTTCCTTAAGCCCAAGTTTGAACTTAGTAATATTTGTTTATTCATCATTCATATAGTTCACATGATGTAGTAAATTCAAAAACTTATTTTCATACTTAGCAAAAAATATGTTTTCTTTCTTTAGAGGCTAAAAATTAGTGATTTTCTACTCTTCATAGTTGACATTCAAGTATCTTTTATGAAATTGAGTCTTAAAAACTAGATAGGAATGTTCAAAGGTTGATATCCTTCAATGACATAAATATTATTCCACCAAAAATCTATAGAACCAACCAACTAATAGGTTTCCACCTTGACTTTCACATTCGATGGCATGTTATGCAAGTTAAAATATTTCTATGTATAGCCATGCATCGACTACACACCTAATTCCTCACCTGAGAAAGTAGGTGGTGGAAGCTTATTAAAAAAAATTATGATTAGGTCAACTATGATCAAAGTTAGTTCTTGAATCATAGGTCCTTCTACTTATCCCATTTCCAATCTGGGTACTTCTTCTTAGAATACCCCTTCAAGATTGTTCAACCTTTATTATTGGTTATCAATATTTCCTTACAAAGTGTTAAGAGATATCAAGACTCCACTAAGGATCTCCTCATGATTTTTGGTTGGATTCCCTCTAAATACATCAAAATTTATAACCTTGGTATTGCTATTAACATTATTTATGGGTTCACTTATAGGTTATGAGTGGGGATGTAACCACAATGACACCTTCCTCATCCCCTACCTCTGCCCCAAGTTGGGTTGGCATTGCAAGTTTCATCATGGATTTTTCCTCCACTTGATCACATTGTAACCATCTTGATAATTAAAAAGTTATAACTTAGTATATTAAAAAAATTTAAAGAAAACTCATTCCCAAAGTTCCCTAGAGAAAAAAGTTGCTCTGATATAAGATGAAATAACCCCCAAAATTTTTGAAATTATGTATCAAAGTACATTTTGGATGCATGTCAGACCCAATAGTCACTTTATGATGCAAATTATTATCATTTAATACATGCACGTATGTATAATTAAAACAAAAATAGGTGAACTAAGGTAATTAGATAGAGGTAACTATATATAAAGGGTGTTATGGGAAATCATGTTACCTTAATAGATGTTTATGGGGTTCAAGGAATATCAATGTATGCATACATAGATAAGACATGAGTGCCATATATAGCACTCATAATTCCACATAGGACCATTTTTAGGTCCTTAACCCTAGGTAAATACCTCACTCTCAGTGGATTTTAGTCCTTCTCATAGGATCATTCACATGCATCATTATTTCATAAAATTATCCACACAAGTACTGAAATTCATAATCATCGTGATTGGTCCACAAGGTAGAATGGCAGTTCTGAGTAAGCAAGTGAGAATGATGAGTTTAAGGCACTATGCACTTAGATGAATAATAAAACTAATATGATGTTTTTTTTATGATATATATGACCTATAATTTATTTATATAAGGCTAAGAGTTAGTTTAATAAGTTGTAATATGGAAACCAAAATGACTTATTTGGTTGTCTAAGAACTATGAAAGTGAAGGTCAACAAATGGGTCTACAAGACCAATAGTTGGCACTAAAAATTATGATATATATATTTAAAGATGTTATAAATTTCACATAGTAACTATTCATGTGAATTATAATTGTTTTAAGTGTCCTTATAGGATTTGAAAACAACATTCATCAGGACTATGTTCTTAGGGATTATTATAGTTTTTATGTGTTAGTAAGATTGATGTTATTAAGTCATTTTTCCTAGTTTTAAAGTATTTAAATCATATTATGTTTTTATAAATATATAATTTTATCATGTTGATGATTTATTATTCATGGTAAGTTCCATCTCAAGTGTTGGAGGTCTAAGTATACATGACTAGCTTTTAAGGTGTTTTGATAGACTTGAGTATGCTAAGTGAAGCGTTATTCTTGAATAATTGTATCCTGATCATAGATATACCTATCATGTGGTGATTTTATATATATATTCCATGGTGTCTTATACATGCATATAGAGTGTTTTAAATTTCCTATACTAATGTTTGAGGTTGAATTGTGAACGATTAGGTTCTGAGTAAATTGGTAGTTTTGAGTGAGTTTTTTTGATAAAGTGTTCCTAAGTCTTGGGTGCCTAAGTGATGGAGTATAATAAGTTTTATTGATCAAAAACCCAAAATATTTTCTTGAAATATAATTCAATAAAAAATAAAAAATAATTCAAATAATTTTATCTCTGAAAAGAGATGTTTTATTGATCAAATTTGCAGACCCAAACATATGCCTATCTCTGAGAAGAGATGTCTGATTTCCATTTTGGGTTACATATTAAATTATAAATGTTTTAAAGGTATAATTAGGATTTTTAAGGTCACAAATATTTAGGTATATTAAGTGTTTTGACTTCCATGATTTACAACAATACAGAATTTGAGGAATTACTATTTTTAGAAACTTACTATTTTTAGACTGAACTACTAAAATTGAAATTTGGGGCACTTACATTGGGTTTTCATGGGTAAAAATTAATTTATAAGATATCCATGACATCTCACCATTTATCATTCTTATATTTCCAATGGTTCAAATGGAGAGTCAATTGGAGCTATGGTGCAAAAGTTATGGCTCCTGGAAGTTCCACCATCAATTGGGGTGGACCTGTCACCTGAATTGTCACTTGGATCATTTATGATGACATTGAGGTCATGAATTTTACATACATATTTTTTTTATTCCTATAATGTGTTTTTATATGTTGTATGAACTTCATCTTTATAGATAGTGTTTTTGAGGTATTTAGGCCTAATGTTTCTTTAAGGCCTAATGGTGCTTTCAAGGTTTGAACAAAGGTTTTGTGACTTATTGAGAATTTAGGAGGTTATTTTAGGTTTCCATATAATTATTTTAAATTTTATATTTCCTTTTTGAGGACAATATGGGCCATATAGGTTAAATTTATTCCTTCGAAAGGATAGACCTAATTGCAATTACGTATTTACTAAGCCTAATAAGAGAAGGTGATCTAAGTGAGTTTGGCTAACCTAATGGTGATCTTATTTTTATTTATTATTGTTTGTAACATGTCATAATAAATTTTTTGTTCTGAACCTAATGTATAATTCATTTGGATGATAAAGAGAGTGAGGGAACTAATGACAAGTATAAGAGTCCAAATAAGCCTATTTGGTCTAGTTAGAAAAATGAGAGTGAAAATGAATAAAAGAGCACTTTGAGGAGACTAAGGAGGTAGTTTATACCATAAAATGGGAGTATAGGATTAATTATTAATATATAAAAAAAAATTTGACTATGATGATCAAGGTCATTTGACCTAAATCTGTCAAGGAGAGGGCTAGTTGAGCAAATAGGCCTAATAAGCTATTTGAGAGAGATAGAAGAGTGTGAAGAAAAAAATAAGGGGATCATAATCATTTTAGTGAGAAAAAAGTGTCAAAGGTGATCAAATTTTCTATGTGTTTGAGTTGGTGCTGAGTCAACTAGGGGTTTGATGCCTCCTTGCAAGTTGATGCTTGTTAAAGGCCTAGTTGAGTTAATGCTTGACTACTAATGGGTTGGTGATCCTTGTGGGTTGGTGCTTCACTAAATGTTAAATCATTCATTATAATACTATATTCCAAGATGTTTTTTATATGTGTTTTATCCCCCTTGGGGTTTTGCCACATATCTCTTGAGTTATATGTTGTATTCTTATGTGGATGCTTATTTATGCATTGGTTGATGTATGTGTTTGAATGAATGATTCATTAATGATAAGTGAAATTGAATGATTATTTTAATATCACTAATTCACCCACCCCATCTTAGTGGTTGTGATTCTAATAATTGGTATCAAATCTTGATCCTTATGTAACATGCCTAATAACTAGAAGGTGATCCTAGAAGCACAAGATGGCCAAGCAACTATGGAAAGAGAATCAATAATTGAAATATGTGGTTAGGGATCTTAAGGAGAAAATATATACCTTGAATAATGACATATCCAAAGAGTCAAAAGAATATGAGAATACCATAAAATATCTCAAGGATAAATTAGAGGTTATTAATTCAAGTTTAAGGTCAAAGGAAGTTGCATGTGATCAGTTGAAGACCCTATTTATCTCCTTAAAGGTTGAGCATGAGAATTCATCTTAAACCAATAAATATGTAGATAATCCTAATAAAAATAATCAAGTCAACATGAAGTAAAATAAAAAAATATTAAATCTAAATAGGCATCCCAATGCAATAAGGTATTCTAATTCATTTCATGGTTATTGTTTCACTTGTTATCAATTTAGGCATAGAGCAATGGATTGTAGGAGGAAAAGAAATTGGTCAAAAAGGGATTACAATCCACATTAGGGAAAAGGTATAAGTAAGGTTGTTTGATTTAGTTGTCAACATGTTGGTCACATTGAAATTTTATGTAAAATCAGATTGGATAGACCCTCTAGTCATAACAAGATGATTGATGCCCCTAAAAAGGTATGGAGACCAGAGGTAGTTAATGTTGATCACATTGAGCATATCAGGTAGAATGATTTTTTTGCATAAAAATAGGGATCAGATGTGAAGAGGTGCCAAAATAATTTACTAGCAACATCTATTGATGGTGCATTGGAATAAAAAATGGCAATCAAAGAGAAGGATGATGTAGACATCAAGTCTGAGGTGCAAATCAAAGCCAAGAGAATCCTAAATAAAGACTACCAATCTCATAATTGTAATATGATTGGGATAAGTGTATTAGAGAACTAGGGTTTCCCTAATTTTAAATTTTTCTAGAGCCCTATGAAGTGGGTTTTCTTTATCTAGGATTCAAGGTGACACTCTTCAGCCAATAAGAAGCATGTGAAGGCTTATATCTTGAGGTGGTTATTAAAAGAAAGGTTTGGATGATCAGTTCAGAGGTATCTCATATATGGGTATCATCAAACAATTACCATGGTAAATGAAGATGAATTTGAATAATTTGAAGACAACTAAGAAGCCTAGTTGTTTTCATTAGTCACAATACAAAAAGAGAGAATTTGATGACAACTAAGAAGTCTAGTTGTTTGTATGATCTAGGTCATGGTTGAGGTTTACACAGAGGACTACATGATGAGAGAATAGAAATATAGGTTTAAGGAGTTAATATGTTTGAAAGTGTTTCTTGTTTTAGGTCTGCATCTAGACCTTATCCTAGACCCTCATATGTCTATTGAAGAATGAAGTAAGGGGGAGCTAACTCAGTTCTCTTGAGTATAATCTGAGATATAGGCATGACTCTTGTGAGAAAAGAGTCAAGGAGAATTTATTTGTTGATTATGTGGTCATGATCTGAGGTTTGATGGTCTAATGTAGTTATTTAAATACTTATCTGGTCATATAAATCATCAAAGGTCAAGATGTAGCTCTTATATGCAGTTAAGTGATTGAAAATGTCATATTTAGTAGTTCAGTTAGAGGTATGTTCACTTTAATTGATATGTTTATAAGGTGTGCATAGAGTAACGAGTGTGTGTGAGATGTTTCAGAGGTTTAGGAAGCATGTTTTTGTTTAGTATTATTTGATAACCTAAATGAGAATAAGCATTGATAAGTATGTATGGATAAATGGGGAACTTACTAACTTTGAGAGTTGTCAAGTCCAAGGATCAATTGACTATGTGTGGATGACCTTGTGAAAGTGTGTTGGAACCTTTGTCATTAATGTCAAAAGGGAAGAAAGTTATAGATGGTCAAATTTCCTATGGGAGAAAGTTCTTGATTAAATTATTTAGTTAGAGAGAGAAGCATCTTGTTGAGAGTAGTGTAGTTTCAGAATGATTAGTTCATTTGTGGTTTACCATCAATGTGGTTTGTCATCAATGAAAAAGTGGAGATTATTTAAAGTTGTCATTGATGTCATGTGTTTGTGTACTATCATTAATGTAAATAAGGATCAAGAAGGTGAGAGTTGTCTTTGATATCATATGCCTGAGATCATTGATGTCAAAGGAAGTTTGAGGTCAAGTGTTGGTTGACAAGAAGGTGGCTATGGCCATTGGTATGAGGTTGATTGTTTGAACCTACTAGTGTAGCTTTAAGTGATCCAATGGAGTGTCTTATGAATCATAATGAGGTATGGTGAAATGTGTGAATATAGGTATGTGGATTTATTTGAGGTAGTGTAAGTGTCATGTCTTTGGTGAAGATATTCAGAGCTTCATGAGTTTAGAGAGAGAGCTTGTATTCATGTTTTGTGTGTTTAAGAAGGTTAGTTCAGTATTGGGTAGTCACATATATGGTTTAAGGTGACTTGGTCAAATGATAATGATGAGAGATTTTATGGATCCTATCTCAGATGTTTGGAGGTGAGTAGTAAGCTTTAGAAGGTGTTTTGAAGATCTCAAAATGGTATAATACCTAGTAGGTATATTTGATAGACTAGTTCTTAAACATGGATATATCTTGTAGAGGCATGATGGTGGTGACATGGATGTGTATGATCTTTAAATTTTACAATGTAGTGTTAGATAATGTCACAAAGGTGTTGAGTCTATCACATGACTCTAAAAGTGAGCAAAAGGGGTAAGTTCTTCATTTATGGTCTTCTCATGGACTTAGTCTTAAGACCCTAGGTGGTAGAATGAGGTATCATAATCATTTTTGGAGGCTTTTGAGATCATGTGAGAAATTATTGAGGTTTTAAATGATTTTTCAAGTATATTGGTGAAGTTTGAGGTTTTTATTTGAAGGAGAAATCATGAAAGTGAGTTTGAAGGTCTCTTGTATGTGTAGAATGAAGTGATGAAAAACCTAGAAGGATTTTATCATGCTTGTTGGAACATGTGACTATTGCATGGGATGA
This sequence comes from Torreya grandis, assembly GCA_037957365.1. NCBI lineage: Eukaryota > Viridiplantae > Streptophyta > Pinopsida > Cupressales > Taxaceae > Torreya > Torreya grandis. Next base: position 211,828 of record JARHVA010009967.1, on the reverse strand, counting down.
TGATTCTTAGGGAGAGATGGTGAAGGGTCCTAGAAAATTTTTCCAAGAATTAGGAGTTAGTTCTAGTGGCAGAGCTTTATGAACAAATGTTAAGAATGGAAACCGGTCTAAAACCCTCTTAAAACCCTCATAGTGACCCGATATGGAATATATTGATAGAAATGGTTCAGAATGGATTGGATGACCTATTTTTATTATTGGAAAATTTAAAGTATTCTCTTAGTTACATCTAGGTGGAATTGGTATATTACATGAGTGAGTTGAAGCTACATTAAATATCTTATTTCTCATAAATTTTTTCTAGTAGGCAGGGTTGACTAAGTCAAAGTTACACAATGGATGGAGGTTGAATTTTGTGACTTATAATTCATGTTCATGGTGGTTTATAATCAGGTTACATACTTAAAATATACTAAACCAGTCATGGAAGTTGGTCTATCAGTAAAAATCCTAGTGAGGAAGATAGTGAGAAAAAATAGGTAGAAGTGGGAATGAGATTAGGAATGTGTTGCAATGGATTAGGTATGGATCAAAATGCATGAGGATATTTTTAAAGACATAAAAATTTAAATATTGTTTATATGTTTTGGAGGTCAATGAAATTTTGAAAATATTGTTCACAAGATGATCTGTCTAGTGAAGGTGAAATAATGAAGATGTAAAGTTGAGAGATTGGTTTTCAAGACCAATATTGTCACTAGATCATGATATAATTATAAATTATACTTACCTAATGATATCATAGGATTAATTACATGCATATTTATTTCATAAAACTATCCAAAAAGGTATTAAAATTCATAATCATCATGACTTGTCTACAAGGCAGAATAACAGTTCTAAGTAAGCAAGTGAGAGTGATGATTTGAAGGCTCTATGCACTTAGTTGAAGAAAAAAATGATTTATGTTGTTTTTATGACTTATATAACCTATAATTTCTTTATATAAGTTTGAGAGTCAATTTAATAAGTTGAAATATGGAGGCCAAAATGACTTGTCTAGTTGTGCAAGAATTATGAAAGAGAAGGTCAACAAATGGGTCTGCAAGACCAATGGTTGAAATTAGAACTTGTGATATATCTATTTAAGTATGTTATAAATGTCAAATATGAAATATTAATGTTAATTATAAGTATTGGAAGTGTAATTACAAGATTTGAAAACAACATTCATCAAGATTGTATTTTTAGGGATTATGGTAGTTTTATGTGTGTTAGTAAGATTGATGGTCCTATGTCATTTTGCCTAGTTTTAAAGTATTTAAAGCATATCATGGTTTTATAAATATATCACACTATCATTTTTATTATTTAATATTAATTTTAACTACCATCTCAAGTGTTAGAGGTCTAAATATGCATGACTGGCTTCTAAGGTGTTTTTACAGACTCAAGTAAGTTGAGTGAAGAGCTGTTCTTGAATCATTATATCCTAAGTAGAGATATACCTAGAAAGTGGTTATGTTATATATATTCCATGGGATATTATACATACATTTGTAGTGTTAGAAAGTGCCTATAATGATGTTTTAGGTCAAATTGTTAATGATTGGGTTTTGATCAAATTGGTAGTTTTGAGTGAGCTTTTTAATGAAGTGTTCTTGAGTCTTTGGAGCATAAGTAATGGAGTATAATGAGTTTGGTCATTTAATTTTACATAAATATGTGTTTTATGCCTATAATGTGTTTTTATAGGTTGTATGAGCTTCATCTTTGCAAACAATGTTTTTGAGGTAATTAGGGTTAATAGGTGTTTAAGGCCTAATGGTGATTTTAAGGTGTGAATGAAGGGTTTGTGAATTATTAAGAATGGAGGAGTTTAGATGAGTTTTATAGATAAGTGTTTGAAAGGTTTTATTTCTTTGGTGAGGGTCATCTAGGCCATAGAGGTTTAAGTTATTATATGAAAAGGATAGACCTAATTGTAAATAGATCTTTACGAAGCCTAAGAAGAGAAGGTGGTCTAAGTGTGTTTGACTGATCTTGTAAACACTAAAATTCTACACATGCATATCCAAGTGTTATGACCCCTAGTAGACCCCTCATACCTTTTTTCCTTACCTATGCCTATTTTTATTAGTTTAGCTTTACTAATCTTAAACATGGCCCTTTAGGCTATTTTAACATTCAACCTTGACCATCGATGGTTAAGCTAACCATCAATAGTCAAGATCAACTGCCTAACCTTCTACATGTAAACATCATGCAAATTGCTAGCTAGATTTTCTAAATATAAGTCATCCAAATCTCCTTGTGAGGTCTTTCATGGATGAATTATATTTAGAAGCCCCAGTTACACTCCTTCTTGAACCTTTGGCCCTTGCCTATAAAAAGGAGAGAGATGTAAGAGAAAAAGGATCTATAATTATTATCAAGAGCTTAGGTACTCAAATTTTTCTTTTAGAATTCAACCAACATCATCCACATTATCAAGACATTTCATTAAGAGCTGAATTTCCATCACCTCTCAACCAAGATTCTAGGCACTGTTAGTCTACTAAAATTAAGCCAAATCCCACCTACAGGCCAACTACTCATCCAACCCCCTTTTGGTAAAACACATTTTTATTTGTTACTATTCATGTGCTTTATTTCCATTTTTCAATAAATTTAGCCTTTTCTCAACCCTTGAAATTCATCTATGAATCCCATAAATATATTGTTGATCAAACTTAGTTTTGGACACATTCAACCATTGATGGTTAGCCCAACCATCGATGGTTAGGCCTAACCATTGATGGTCAACCCAACCATCGATAATCACCTATGTAAAAAAATGATAGCAAGATAATTTCACCTACTTTGCCTAACCTAATTCACTTTTTAGAGTTTTTGATTATTCACAGACCCCTTTCAGACCTTTTGAGCCATACCTTGACTCATTATCACTAGCACTAACTAGTTTATCACTAATTTGATCATTTTAACATATCTCTTTATCAATAAATTCTTGTTATTTGTTTTAGTAAATTTTGATCATTGATGCAAGTACTTTATTCTATTTTATTAAATTAATTATCCTAAAATATTGGATTGGCATCCCCTAAGGAAGCTCTCACTTCTAGGTGTAGCTAGCACTAGGCAATCCACCTTACTATCTATTTAACAATCAAGTTTGCTTTAGTTCTTTCTGATTTGGAAATCCAAAACTCAGAATTTCTAGTTTGATAAATATTTCAATAACATAGAAATAAAATAGTAACAATGAATTCTCTGAGAAGAGATGTATTATTACTCAAGATCACAATACAATTATATGCTTATCTCTAGGAAGAGATGTATGTCTTCACATTTTTTGTTACCTCTTAATTTATACACATTTTGAAAGCATGGGGAGGATGTGGAAGGTCACCAACCTTGAGGGATATTAATTGGTTTGACTTCCATGATTTAAAATAATACAAAATTCAAGGAATTACTATTTTTAGAAACTTACTATTTTTAGATTGCACTACTAAAATTGAAATTTGGGGCACTTCCATTAGGTTTTCAAGGGAAAAAATTCATCTAGAAAATATCCATGCCATCTCATGATGTTCTCCTCATTATTATCTTTCCAACAGTTCAAACGATGAGTCAATTAGAGCTATGGTGCAAAAGTTATGGCTCCTGGAAGTTCCATCATCAATTGGGGTGGAACTGTCACCTGAATTGTCACCTAAATTGTTGCCCAAATCATCTGTAGGTCATACTCCCAAGCCAAAGAGGAGTTCTTCATAATATTATAATTTAGTGTGTGCACAATTTTTATTACGTATTCCTACCACAACCTATATGTTTAGTTTTATTATTTTCTTTTGAGTAATAGAAAAATTTGAGTGAAAAATTCTAGCACACTTGGTGGGACCCTCATCTCTAGTTGGGTTTTATTTTTATCCACATCTGTATGCTTCTTTCTCTATTTTTTATCATAATTGAAATTGAAATTTCATTTGGATCTAACACATACTGCATCCATTGATTGCCTACTTCTTCTAGCTCACTTAGCTTAATTAATAGCATCAGGATAAATCATATCACACTTAGGTTACACAACCAAACCACATAATCAATCAAAAATCATAACTCACCTGAGACAAGGCTTGACTATTATTTCATCACCTAACAATCACCTTACCCATTCCTAAAAATCCTACTTAGAGGTTATTACCAATAGGAGAATTAACTTAGCTCTTTGGTTGAGTATAAAGGTTGGATATCAATATATATTGGCTAAGCACTTGACACCCTTATTGCTATGGGACTGTGAAGTGAGGGTGTAGGCCCCAATACCAAGCCACATATTGATTTTAATATATATTATTTTGAGCACCTAAACAACCTGAAACCAACCATATACTACTTTTATAGTCCTTGATCTACAAGCCAATTTCTATCACACATTCTCATAAACTAAGGCATAAGCCAAAAGTGATCTTAAAACTAACTTTAGGCTTAACCATAGTTTCTAGTGTTTTCCTTAATTGCCTTGACTATTTTGTTTGTCTTCTTTCTATTTGAGTGGTAAGTCTATTCTTGTATATTATCTCCCAATTTTTTTATGGTTCTCACTTATTAACAACAAAGAGACCTGACAAAACCAAACCTATCACTTAAATCAACCTCCTCTATCTCCTCATCTATGGAGTACATATCTAAGGTACAATATTTACCTCATCTTTTGGGAACCCCCAATTTCCCTTGGTTATTTACCCAAGGAGATATGGACTTTACCTTTTTTAGACAACAATCTAGTGGCCCTTCAACACTATCTTAACACCTATTCTCACCATATATTGGTTTAAAATTCACCTCAAGACCCACCTTATAACATGATATCCCACCTTATGGAAGGTATCCTTATTTTTGTAGTCACCACCAGACCTTTGAGAACCTAGACATCTTTGTCTACTAACCTCGTTGGCACTATGGCTGAAAACTAACCTATCCAACCAACCATTACCCTTACACCATCCACCCCTACAAATGACTCTTCTACTTTGGGGACAACCCAACCATTAACCCATCATGTCCCACTTATAGTTGGGACACCCACCACTGACATCTCTAACATCCCCTCTATCAAATCTAGCCTATCGATTAATACCTCTTTACCAAGATTAGGGTTACCTATCCCTTCTACCTCACCACCCATTAGCATAAAGGTCATGACCACCCCCCTAATTACCAATCCAACCATAACTCAACCTACCTCAACATCCCAAAAATTACCAACATCATCTAACTTTGGTTATACCCCTAACCTATAAGGGTATATATCCACTACCCAACTACCATTAACTACTTATCCTTATTTGTCATTTACCCAACCTCTTATGACCTCTTATTAGTATGGGGCCATTTCCCAACCTCCTATCAATTATCGATATATTCTCTAACCACAATATACACCTTATAGCCCCTTAGGCCCAGCACCTCAAATAGACTTAATGAAAATAATCATGGATAAAATGTCAACTCTTGAGTCATCCCTTTGGAGAGCCCATAACATTTTATCTTATGACCAAATCTATAATGAGCCCATTCACCCTTTAGTCACTATCAAACCTTATCCAACCCAATGGGAGCTTCCAAAATTCACCAAGTTTAATAGTAAGACCCCTAGTAGAATTTATGAGCATTTATGCATTCTTGTTACATGATTGCTTATAATGATGCCCTACTTTTGTGCACATTTCCCATGTCTCTTTCTGGCACAACACTGGACTAGTATATTACCATTACCAAACATTCCATCTTCTCCTTTAACTAATTATATTAGACCTTCTTGGATCCTTTCTCAATCAACATATCCAAGAAAGTCTCTATCACTGACCTTTATTCCATTTGCTAATTTGAGGATGAGTCTATAGCTGATTTTGTGCCTCACTGGAGAAGCTTGATCAACCAATTATCATTATCCTTGCTTAAGCTTGAATTAATCAAGTTTTTTTCCAGCACTTGTGCTAAGCACATTTATTCCACACTATGTATCCAAATATTTATAACTTTTGATGAAGCTTTTACCATGGCATACAAATTAGAGAATAGGGCTATAGATGAGGGTAAACTAAAGTTACAAAATAAGAAGTCTACCTTTAAAACCAATGAAGCCTCCTCCTCTAAAACAGGCAATCAAGCTAACTCTAGGGCTAAGAATAAGGGAAATTTGAATGCAATTTTCCTTAAGGCTACCCCACCACCTACTATAAATTAAAAAAAAAATCCAATCCCTTTAACCAAAGCTCATGGAACCCAAACCAAAACACCCAATAATAATTTACTCCACTTGGAGAATCTTATGCCTCAGTGTTGGAAAAGTACCTAAAAAATAATCTTGTACAACTTTCACCCATCAATCCTCCCCCACATTTTTATTCTTCTCATCCAATGCCTACTTGGTATAATGAAAAAGATCTTTGTGCCTTTCATTGAGTGATCAAACATGACATCAGTAGATGCAATACTTTCAAGAATGTTATTCAAAGCCTCATTGACAAGGGGTAACTCACATTAGATGACCCTAATGACCCTCAAAATGAAGCCTTGGACATCTTTAGAAAGCCCTTTCCCAACCATGCCCCTATCATAAATGAGGACACACATGCCAAATGCTCTCATGATGCCCACATGGTCAACATGGTCTATGATACACATACACATGAGGACCCAACCATCTAATCTACCCACTCTTCTCCCACCTCACTTACAGAGGTAGAAGATTCATATTCCCCTCCTTTAGAGATTCAACTTGTGGAGGTTCCTTTTTCCCTAGCCACACTCATAGAAGCTTTGGAATCATCAAATTCTACCCCAATAGGCATATTTGGACAAGTAAATGTTCCTAATTTGATCTCTAATGGCTACCCAACAAAACACTACTCTTATGGATATTTTTCCTAAAGGAGAAACATTTCTACTGATACCTCCCATGAATGAGCCATTTATCTCAACCTTACTTCCCTCACCTCAAAAAATCAACCAACCTACCAACTAGCCTCCCCAACCTACAAATCTATCTCTTGTGTCCACTACCCATGAAGTAAAACTAGTACACAAATATTTTTCCACATTAGTGTAGAAATTCAAATTTTCCCTAAAACTAGATATGGATCAAGTTACCTTTTGGAAACATTTAGGCCTCCCTTACATAAACAAACCTAAACCTTATATCACACCTTTAACCAACCAATCAAAACTTCTCCCAACTCCTAACATTCCCCACCAATTGAGGTAATCATACCTCAAATAAGCAAGCCACCAAACAAACCTATTACAAAACCTCACTACCTTCCTCATATGGAGTTTGGTTCACCCATCTCTTAAAGCTGAATTGAGCCCATCTAAACCTCCACCCAAACCTCAACCTAAACCAACCAAAAGAGTAAAACCATTGCATAGCTAGATGCTTAGGGTTTTTCCTTCCTCTACCCTACCCTCTATCTTGGGTCCTCATCCATCAACTCTACCCAAAAATTAAATTCCTTTTAACATATGTTGTCTAGCATTATTGGTTACACCAACCCAATTATTGTCTAATACACCAATTATTCCCAAACTACCAATGGCCAAACTATCAACCTTGAACCCTCCAACCACTAACATGCCCAAACCAAAACCCTTATCTAGAAACATCACGTCACCCAAGCTTTCTCTTACCAAAAATGATACCACAAAACACCCCTCTTACCACCCAAAACAATAAAACCTAGGCCTTTACCACCTCTCACTAAATATTATTAAACCATTATTCAAAGTTTTTTATAATCTTCAAACCTCACCTTACCTCGTATTTGACATTTTGACCCCCTTGGATCGAAATCATCCTAGTTTAATGATCATCAAATATATTCCTATCACAGTACACCTAAACTTGACATCGAGAACTAAAAATCTCTCTAGACAATTATCCATAAGCTTTATGATGAGGATGATATCTTATTAGAAGATCTTCCCTTCACCCCTTTACTAAGATACCCACTAGCCATTTTCCAATTCATACCAAATCCTCCACTCTTACCTCAGAATGATGGGGAACCTACCCAACTTCTTATCACATCATTCCCCTCTATCCATACAATTAATGTGGCCACATGATCATAAAAAGGGGATAATAGGAAAGCCAAGGTGACTATTTCATAGACATACCCACCTAATCATCCTAAACAAAACTTGATCCAACCCTCTACATCCTCAGCTTCACCCAAAGTAATTATCTTTGGCACCTCTAAGGGTAATTTTTCTAAATCCATTAGGAGGGTCATTCTTAAGCAAATTCACCAAAATCTATCTAAGATGAGCCTCTACGAGCTCATTTTCACCTCACCTCACCTTTGCCAAGCCATGATAGAGGCTATGAGGGCTATTAAGGTCAAACCAAGAGACTCTCAACATATAGATGCCTTCATCAGTGCTCTCTAACTCTCCACCCTTGTCACCTTCAAGGTCTTTGAGATACCTTCCATCCACCCTGAAGACCAAATCCACCCCTCTTTATCACTATCCATATCAACCAAACCCATGTCAAATGGGTTATGATCAATGGGGGAGCTAGTATCAACATCATCTTTTCCCATGCCTATGACCAACTCAAGTAATTAGACAATGTCATGTCCAAAACTTTAGTCATCCTTAGATCCTTTAATAAAACTATGACCACTACCCTAGGCACCATTGTCCTTCACATTCATCTAGGACCTCACATGCTCCCTAAACTTTTCTATGTGGTTGAAGTTGAATTCTAGTACAATGTTTTACTAGGGAGACCTTGGATATATACAATAACTTGTGTACCTTCCACCCTCCATCATTATGTCAAGTTTAAACATGAAGGTTAGGTGGTTACCATACAAGCTAACTTTATCCCCTTTACAACATGAAATATGACCTACTGACCTAATGATGTTCTCCTACCTCCATATAAAGCACCACAAAATCCACCACCCATGAAATCCAAAGCCATTACCTTCCCTTCTACAAAGGCATCTACCAATTAATCTATTTCTATGGACCAAATACCTATCATTGATCCATTGGAGTCTACCTTCCAATGCCTTAACCTTGGAAAATACCATTTGCTCACCTTAGATTCCCTCCTTACTCCCCAAGAATATGGGAAACTCAAACACCACCTAGGTTATGACCCCAACATTGGATCCATTGTCCATTTAGGTCTTCCCAAATATCAAACTCACTTCATATATGGGGGAATAGACAAGCCACTTAATGTTTCCATTACCCACCCCTCACCTCAACCATTTACCTCTAACATCTCTTACTTGGATAAACCTAACTTCACCAAACTATACCTTCACAAATGTGCCTAGAAGGGATTTTGTTTAGGATGGTATGAACATGGCCCACACATGTTGACCTCGATTGAGACCCATAAGCCTCATGAGAAACATGGCCTTGGCTTCATTCTACCTAAAAGGAAGAAATCCAACAAACCTACCATGACCATTATTATAGAAGAGAGCCCTTCCCTACCAACATCCCCTCAACCTAAGAGAGAGGATGAGGACCTCATCCCACCTAATTTTTTTTGTCAACATGATTACCCTCAATCCCCTAACTTACCAAAAGGAAGAGATACCCATATCCATCAATTTGAGCCATCCTAAACTCATGGGAGATGACTCTTCTACCATTAACACCATTTAGTGTCATGATGATTATGTTATTCTCACCTACCTTGGTGAATTAAACTCCTCCATCCAAAAATATTTACCTTTAAAATCCTTAAACATGTTTAATGAATCAACTAATAACATTGGCATAGGTACTCTAGATAACCCCCACATCATAAAACTTGGCCAAACTCTCACCCCTGAGGAATTACAAGACTACTGGACCTTCCTCCACAAGCATAAAATCATATTTTCTTGGTCATATGTTGATATGCCTAGTATTGACCTAGCCATTTCCACCCACAACATCATCACCACTCATGATGCCAAACTTGTTAGATAAAAATAACATTAAATGAATCCTTGCATAGCCCTCCTTGTCAAAGGAGAGCTCCAACACCTAATTTTAATTAACTTCATTCAACCCATTGATTACGCCCAATGGATTTCAAACATTATACCTATCACTAAATCCATATGGGGACTATGTATTTGTGTGGAATTTTATGAACTCAACCTCACCTGACCAAAGGATGATTTTTCTCTACCTAGTATTAACCAACTTGGTGATCTTACAGTAGGCCATGAGATGTTGTCACTCATGGATGGATTCTCGTGTTATAATCAGATCCTAATTTCCCCTGAAGATCAACACAAAACTACCTTCACCACCCCATGGGGGAATTTTTATTATAGGTTCATGCCCTTTGGCCTTAATAATGGTTGTGCAACCTATCAATAAGATAGACATATATTTTTCATGACCTTATCAATACAATCATCAAAGACTATGTGGATGACCTTCTTGGGAAGTCCAAGAATTAGAAAGACCATTTACTCATTCTTAAGATTATCTTTGGGTGAATTATCCACTATCACATCCTCTTTAATCCTAAGAAATATATTTTTTGGGTCTTGTTAGGCAAACTTCTCAACTTCATCATTTCCCTTTGAGGAATCAAAGTCAATCTGACTAAAATTAAAGCCATCCTCAAGATGCTACCTCTGACCAATCTTAAACAGCTCCATAGATTATATGGGAAAATTCAATCCATTCATTGCTTCATCTCATAGCTCTCTAATAGATGTTATTCCTTCTACCACCTCTTAAAAAATGACATCTCTTTCAAGTGGAATGTTAATTGTCAAAAAGGCCTCTGATGCACTTAAAGAGTACCTGTTATCTCCACTTGTCCTTACACTTCTTAAGGATGACAAAACTTTCTACCTCTATATATCTACTATCGACCACTCCCTAGGCACAATGCTTGCCCATTGAGATGAAAAACATAAAGAGAAAGCCATATATTACATTAGTTGTATACTAGTTGCATATGAGACTTGGTACATGCATACTGAAAAACTATGTTTGGCCTTAGTCTTCATGACCACCAAACTTCACCACTACCTCCTTAATCACAAAACTTGTGTCATAACCAATACCAAACCCCTCAAATACATGCACTCTAAACCATACCAAAACTATCATATGGCTAATTGGCTCATGCTTTTAGCTAAATTTAACCTTGAGTTTCTCTGATAGAAATTGATCAAGGGGCAAGTCATCATTGACCAATTGTTCAAATGTGGAAAACCAACCTCCCCCACTTTCATTTCTAGATGAGTCCATCTTAGGTTTATCTCAAGAATATTTCACTAATCAGGTAACCATGTTTTATGGTTCCAAATGTCGATGGGTAAAATAAGAGATAAATAAATAATAGTAATAAACAATAATTGTATATTTGAGACAATAATAGAAATTAATAAATAACTCCACTAGGATGAATTAATCTGATAATTCAATATTAATTTAATGTAGAATACACAAATAGCTATTGCTTATATAGAGCAAGGTGTGTAAAATAAAGATCAAAGAACTCACACAACACATGTAGTTCGACTGAGATTTGACTACAAGAATAGTGGAGTGCAACTCTACACTAACAAGATAGGTGTCCCAATTTTGTAAATGATCAACACAAGTTAACAACTAGTTAATCGACCTTATCCTATCTTACCCTGAATAACGGAGTGGAACTCTATTGTAATAAGATAGGTGTCTAAGTTGACTACTAGCTAAACAAGCATATCTTATTTGGTGAAAATTATTAATAAAAATAATAAACTAATTAAAATAAGTAATTAGTGCACCAATATAAATAATAACTACAAGTAAATGTAATAAAGTAAATAAATGCACCAACACCCACCCATAAGTGAAGCTTAGGTAGGACTATGCAAATAAGAGTCCTAGTAATGTATAGCCATATTAGGTACTCTATAAAAATAGATGAGGAAAGGAAAAAACCTAAAGCAAGAAACTCCTCAAAATGAAGGTCTAGGAGACCCCCCTGAAGAACTAATGTCCCTTGAAGAATTGATGTCCTGCACTTCCAGAAGAGATCATAATTGAAGATACTTGATCTCAGTGAAAGGCTTTGTGAAAATATCTATAATTTTCTCCTCCTTAAGACAATATTAAATATCAATGATTTATACCTAAATTAGCTCCCTGATAAAGTGTATATGGATCTCTATGTGTTTGGTTCTTTGATGATGAACCAAATTATTTGAGATCTAGATAGTGCTCTAGTTGTCACAGTAGATGACTGATGGTTTCCAAAATAGAACACCAAGATCAATGAGAATATTATGAAGCCAAATAACCTTAGTAGTGGCATTAAAATCCCCATGATACTCAACCTTTGTAGATGAAAGAGCAATAACATTTTTATTCTTTCTCTATTAGCAAATGGGGTTGGATCCAAAGTAAAAGTTGTAACCAAAAGTGGACTTATTACCATCATAATTACCAACCCAATCAAAATCTATATATCCCACCAAGTCTAAACCTATAATTTTTGTATAGTGAATCATGTATCTGATAGTGCCCTAAATGTAGCTCAAAATGCACTTGGTAGCTCTCTAATGAAACTCATGTGGTGTATGCATAAAGTGTGAAACCATGCCAATTGCATATGAAATGTCAAGCCATGTAGATAGGGGATTCACTATATAGTAGGTATAGGTTCAGATTCAGTTGGATACACATATTCTAATTGGGCTGGAAAATATGTTGATCAAAGTCCACTTTTGGTTACAAGTTTCACTTTAGATCCAACCCCATTTATTGGTAGAGCAAGAAGTAACATGTTGTTGCTCTTTCATCTATAGACCCTAAGTATTATGGTGTCGTTAATGCCACTATTGAGGTTATTTGGTTTTAGAATATTCTCATTGAGCTTGGTGTTTCATTTTGAAATCAATCAATCATCTACTATGAAAACCAAAGCACTCTTCAGATCTCAAAGAATCCAATTCATCATCAAAGAACCAAACACGTAGAGATCCATATGCACTTTATTAGGGAGATGATTCAGGCAGAGATCATTTATCTTCAATATTGTCCAACAGAGGAGTAGATTGAAGATATTTTCACCAAACCATCCACTAAAATAAAGTATTAACTTATGATCTCTTTTGGGGGTGTAGGACATCAGTTCTTTAGAGGACATCAATTCTTCATGGGGGGGGGGGGGGGGTCTCCTAGACCTTCATTTTTAGGAGGATTTTTTTTCCTTTGGGTTTTATCCTTTCCTCATCTATTTGGATAGAGTACCTAATATGGCTACACATTATTGTGACTCTTATCTACATAGCCTTACCTAAGCTTCCCTTATGTGTTGGTGCATTTATTTGCTTTATTTCATTTACTTGTATTTATTATATAGATTGGTGCACTAATTAATTATTTTAATTTTTTTATTATGTTTATTAATAATTTACACCAGATAGGATAAGCTTGCTTAGCTAATAGTCAACTTAAACACCTATCTTGTTACAGTGGAGTTCCACTCCACTATTCAGGGTAAGATAGGATAAGATTGATTAACTAGTAATTGACTTGTGTTGATCATTTCCACAAGTTGGACACCTATCTTGTTAGTGTGGAGTTACACTCCACTATTCTTGTAGTCAGATATCAGTTGAACTACATGTGTTGTGTGAGTTCCCTAATCTTTATCTTGCATGACTTACTCTATATAATCAATGGCTATTTGTGTATTATACATCAAATTAATATTGAATTATCAGATTAATTCATCATATTTTAGTTTTTATTCATTGTTGTTATTGTATCAAATGTACAGTTATGGTTTATTATTATTACTATTTTGTCAGTTACTTATTTATGTAGCTAATCTAATGTATTAATTTTTAGTGCACCTTTAGTTTATCCAACCAAAACTAATCAAGGGGTAGTTTATTTCCAACCAATTGGCTATAGCACCCCTAGTAGAAAACTAACCTCCCCCTTCTACATTTCGAGATGAGTCCATTGCAAGCTTATCTCAAGAAGATTTCACCAATCAAGTAACCATGTTTATTGATGGTTCCAAATGTCAGCATAGTGGAGGAGTTATTATTTTCCTTATTCCCCTTATTAGTGAACCACTTCCCTTATCCTTTAAACTCAACTTTGAATGCACCAAAAACATGGTTAAATATTAATCCCTAGTAATAGGGATCCAAACTACTTTAGATTTGGGAGTCAAAACAATCAATATCTTTGGTGACTTCCAGCTTATGGTCAACCAAGTTACTGGTATTTAATAGTGTAATAATGAACTTTTACAATTATATAGACAACTGGTTATAGAAATTCTAGCCTAATTTAAACATTATCATATTCAAACCACCCCATGATCTACCAATAAATTTGTTGATACCATGGATTTGCTTACTTCTCAGATCCTATCAGCACCCTCAGATTCCAGAATATTGGTCATTATCCATCACCTAATCAAGATATCCTATACCAAGATAGATACTCCAACCATATTTAGTGTGTAGGATATCTTACTCAAACTTTGGTGCCAATAAACATTTGACTACCTTCACCTTGGCATAATTCCCTTTGGCCTCTCCAGGAATGCCTATCATGTATTTACTTAGAGCACCTCTCATTATACCATTATGGAAGGAATCCTCTACAAATGAGGCTTAGATGGCCTCCTATTCTGATGCCTCTATGATCTAGAATCCTCTCATGCCATTAAGGAGACACATGATGGTATCTATGGGGGTTACTTTAGTGGCCTAATTTTGGCCAATTACATCCATCACCTAAGTTATTACTAACCCACCATTAACTAAGACTATTGTGATTATGTGAAAAAGTGTGTCAAGTATAAAAAATAAGATAATTTACGTCATGCACCTAGTAATAGCCTTCGTGTGTCTATAGATTTTTAGCCTTTCTGACAATGGGTCTAGACCTTATTGGTGAAATCAACCCCCACTCTTCATAATGACATCATTCTATCATTACTACAAATGAATGTTTTACCAAATGGGTGGAAGTTATACCCCTTATCTTGACTAAAGCTAAAAATATTATTGAAATCATCAGCCATTTCGATGTTCCCCATAAGATCATCACCGATAATAGCAAATCTTTCAAAAAAAAAGTTCAAGGCCTTTATGACATATTTGGTATTAAACTTAGATTTTCATCACCTTATCACCCATAAGTAAATGGATATGCCAAAGTCTCTAACAAAACCCTTACATGCTTACCAAAATGGTCAATGCATTAAGTCAAGATTGACACTTCCACATCTCCTTCACCCTATGGAAATATCATACTAGCATATGAACCCCCACTGGTACTACCCCATTTTCTCTCATCTTTGGAGTTGAGGTCATCTTGCCTCTTGAAATACAAATACCTTATCTTCACATATCATTGCATGACTTCATTTTTGAAGATGATTACCATCAAAAATGTTTAGCCTAACTTGAGCCACTTTATGAGTGTCATTTAGTCATCCTTTCCCATTTTTGTGTCTATCAAGAATGAATCAAATGAGCCCATAACAAATACCTGAAAGTCTAAGAATTCAACATTGAATATCTTTTCCTCAATGAAAACCAACATATCACTAATATGGAGAAAAGCAAAAGGGGAAAATTTGCTTTCAATTGGCTTGGACGCTACATTACCCATAAGTATGGATTAGGGGCTTATTGATTGTCCTCTCTCGAAGGTAAACTAGAACCTAAGCCTCTCAATGATTCACATCTACATCCCTTTTGTTTTTAGATAGGGATCACAATCATCATTTGGCTAACTTAAGATCATCCCTTGAAACCACATTCACTTCCCTCTTTTTTTAGGGATAACTAACTAAAATTGAATCATGTGATTATCTGTCACAACTATATCCTAATCTTGAACTATGGATACCACAACTCTATCTATGGCATGATTCTCATAGTAATTCCCATCTATTTTAGATTAGTTCATTTGGTCATTGTTACCTATACCTCTTCTTCACCCTCTAGCACCCCATGTCAACTTAGTTTTGCCTTCATAAAGGTAATCCATTGAGCATGTATGAATAGGTCTATGTCAATCAAGCTCAAATAAAATCAAAAGCAATAACAAATAGAAAAAATAAACTATGGGTCATCCTAGCATCCACAAACTACTCCCTAAAAGGAAAGTTGTTGGAAACTCATTCTAAAATTGCAAAACATAAGGTAGACTTATCCATTGAAGGACAACTATGAAAATTATTTGAGCTAACCATATAAATCCAGATCACTCCATTGAAGGATGGTTGGATAAAGAATTAGTTGAAGATAGTAATTTCTTAGAAGCTTCCTACATTGATCAACTTCATTGATCCTAAAAAAAAAGTCAAAATTAATTAAAAGAGTAAAATCAACAATTTTTTTAAAGTCGCAATCAACTTTCCTAAATAATAATAAAATTGGGAAAACTACAATTGACTTTCCTTACTAGACTTCCCATATTGATTAGTCTACACTTTATATATAGACATAGACTTGTTTATACCACCTTTTGGGACACCTACAAAAAAGGCATACTAATCTTGCTAACATTCTAAATTCACCCATTTATCCCTCCACATATCATATGCATGGGACTATGAGCTTACTTGACACAATGTTATCAGGATCCCTATCTATCAACCTATGCATGCTAATGTGAAACATTTGAAAGGCTTATTTTCATGAAACCAATCCAACATTGGGTTTCATGTAAATATTTGCTAATGAAAAGGCATCATGTTATTGTTCATATATTTTATTAGTATATATAATCCTATAAACATGAACAAACAAACATCATACCAAAATCATGAACATCATGAACTATTTTAAAAAGCAACATCATCTATCTACCAATGAGCCAAGCATAATATAAACATGTAACAACTAGCCATAGACATTCACCTATCCATCACATTGTGTAAGATTCTAAACATGTTATTACACCATAAACCAAGTCAATAATAAAAAAACTAATAGCATACACTATTCACCATTCATTACACATAACCATAAACATGAGCCATAACATGTATCCCTCCATAACATATCCTATCTAACCATGAACAAAATTAAAACATCATAATTCAACTTTATACACATTACATGTCTAAACTACTAAGTCCAATAGTCATAAACCATGAGCATCCATAACCATAAATCATAAACATGAGAATCACATAAAACATTGAATGTCATATATCATATACATTAAATAGTTTACATGTGACAATGTATCAATTTTAGCTCTCTCTCCAAATATACATCTCACTACATCGGTGCACATATCAAAATCAAAAATTATATACATATCATTAATATCATATATCAATCAAGCCCCTAAAATACTTAGACCACCTACACCACTACCACTAGCCCCATCTATACATATACCTAGTGATGGTCCCCCTAGGACCATTATCTAAGCCACTATCATAACCCATTGACCTACAGTACCAAGCACGGCCCCACCACCCATGCTAGCTCTATACTCAGTGAATCTCATGGCATGAGGCAAATAATCAAATACCATCACCTCATAATAATGAAGTTCTTATATAGTGGCTAAATAACATTCCCATGGCATTGAATCTATTGGCCCTCCTACTATTACACCTGCTACACCTACCCCAATCTAACCCTATATATTAGCTATCTACCCCTATAGAATGATAACTTGGGCCCATGATTGGTCCCTCTCCACCATAAAAACCCCCACCTACCCCTATAGTACCATAATATAGCCCTATAGCATGACCACATATCCCTATAAACCATCTATCTAAGCCTAGGCTACTACTAGAGCTATTGTTGCCTTTGGATCACCCTACACCTATGCTACCCCTAAATCAACATCCATGGGTTGGTGGCTTCCATCACTACATCCAAAATCTAGTTTAGTGTACCTCCCCTAGTAAGAAGATGCATAGCCATCAATAATGCCTATGTCATCAATTTGGTCCCCCACCAGTAGCTCCTCAAAATCATGTGCTATATCTACTAGATTAACACAAACCAACCTAAAAATTCTCATTATAGGATTAAAAACATGACCCTTACCCTCCGATAAATCAAACCTTTCTTGACCAACCCCATTTTACCATGTCCATTGTGATCTTAGCCATTGTCCTCTACCATTTTTATCACTTAGTCATATATTGTGCCAAATCTTGATGACCTATTCACCTAAGAATCAACCTCAACACTACCTTTTGAGAAAGAACTACATTCAACTTGAAGTTGTTATAGGATGTTGAATTCCCTTAACTATGTGGGTAGTGTCTACTTACCTAGTGCATGTGGAGTCAGCTCAGTTGTACCCCAACCAACCCATTTTACCACATCTACCTTAATGATGACCCTATTGTCCAAACTATGCACATGTATTACGATGAATTTACCTACATCATTTTGATTGCATCAATCAACCTTGATAGGTTACCTATTTGTATTTGTCACCACCTAGTAAAATAAATAGATCATTTGTATTTTCATGGGAGCACTTCCTACCTCAGATACCCATCACACATTGACCCATTTGGTGTTTTCACAGGAGCACTTCCTACCTTAGATACCCAACAAAACACTAAATCTACTTTGGAGACTAATATATGTATCCCACTACCATACCTATAGTAGTCATGTGATACATTGGTCACTTGTCTTCTTTGTAATAACCTTATTATTTATTAACATTGGTAATTTTGGTCTTTGCATGATCTACTATGTTACACTTTATCATTTTTTAATTATAGGTTCTGCATCTCACCCTACCACCTATCACTTATCAAACCTCAACCCAATTTTATTTAACCTCACCACATCCTAATTTGAGGGGAAATACCTCCTCCTAACTTAGGGTAACCTTGACCTTACCCAACTTTTGTTTTTATTTTACATCTTGTCGATTCAAGCCACCCAAAAAAATGGGGGAAAATGTAGACACCAAAATTCCACACATGCATTTCAAAGTGTCATAAGCCCTAGAAGACCCCTCAGACCTTTTTTCCTTACCTAGGCCTATATTCATCAGTTTAGCTTTAGTAGGCTTAAACATGGACCTTTAGGCTATTTGACATTTAGCCTTGACCATCGATGGTCAAGCTAACTATCAATGATTAGGCCAACCATCTATGATCAGGCTCAACCACCTAACCTTCTACACACAAATACCATGCAAACTACCAACTAATTTTTCTAAATATAAGTCATCCAAATATCCTTATGAGGCATTGCATGGATGAATGATATTTATAATCCTAAGTTACACTCCCTCTTAAACCTTTTTCCTTTACCCATAAAAAAGAGAGAGATATAAGAGCAAAAGGATATGTAATTATTATTAGGAGCTTAGGTACTCAAAGTTTTATTTTAAATGTCAACCAACATCATATATGTTATCAATTCATTTCATTAATATCTGACTTGCCATCACCTCTCAACCAAGCTTCTAGGCATTGTTACTGTACCGAAATCAAGCCAGATCCTGCCTATAGGCCAACTATGCCAACTACTCATCCAACCCCCTTTGGTAAGACAAGATTTTTTTTTTAATATTCATGTGCTTTATTTCTATTTTTAAATCAATTTAGCCTATTCCTAACCCCTATAATTCATATATGAATTCTATCAATCTATTGTTGATCAAACCTAGTTTTGGACATAGTCAACCATCAATGGTCAGCCCAACCGCTGATGGTTAGGCCTAACCACCAATGGTCAACAAAAATATCAATAATTTCCTATGGTATAAAAATATATCAATCTAATTTCACGTATTTTTCATAAACCAATTCATTATTTGGAGTGTTCGATTGTTCACAGACCCCTTTCAGACCTTCTGAGCCATACCTTATCCCATTAACACAAGCACTAATCAGTTTATTACTAATTTCATCATTATAACATATCTCTTTATCAATAAATTATTGTTATCAATTTAATTACCTTTTGATTATTTATGCAAGTATTTTTTTCTTATTAACTTAATTGTTCTAAAACGGTGGATTGACAACCCTTAAAGAAGCTCTCACTTTTAGGATCTAGCTAGCGCTAGGCAATCGACCTTACTATCTATCTAACAAACAAGTTTTATTTAGTGATTTATTATCTATATGTCATCCTCCCAAGCCAAGTAGGATATCTTCACAATCTTTTGATTCAACACATGCACCCTTTTATCAAGCATTCCTACCATAACTCGTATTTCTAGTTTTACTATCTCCTTCTGAATAATAGCAAAATTTGAGTGAAACATACCTAATGGTGATACTATTTTAATTTATTATTGTTTGTAATGTGTCCTAATACATTTTTTTATCTTAAATTTATTGATTAGTACTTTTGATGATAGAGAGAGTGAGTGAACTAATGACAAGTATAAGAAGGCCAAAAGGCCTATTTGGGCTAGTTAGAAAAATGAGAGTCAATGAGAAGGAAAGAACACTTTGAGGAGTATAATTAGGTCATGTAGAACATCAAATGGGATTATATGATTAATAATTAATATCTAATATAATTTATGATTATGATGATCAAGGTCATTTAACCTAAATCTATCAAGGAGAGGGATAGTTGAGCAAAGAGACCAAATCAGCTATTTGAGAGAGATAGAAGAGTGTGAAGAAAAAAATAAGGGGATCATCATAATTTTAGTGAGAAACAAGTGTCCAAATTTGATCATATTATCTAGGTCTATAATTTTGTGCTAATTCACCTAGGGGGTTAGTTCCTCCTTGCAAGTTGATGATTACTAAAGGCCTAGTTGAGTTGGTGCTTGACTAGTAGGGGTTGGTGCTCCTTATGGGATTGTTGCCTCACTAAATATTGATTAATTTATTATAGGAATATAGTCCAAGATTTTTTTATATGTATTTTATTCCCATGAGGGTTTCCCACATATCTCTTGATTTCATATGTTGTATGCTTATGTTGATGTTTGTTTATGTATTGGTTGATGTATGTGTTTGAATGAATGCTTCATGAATGATAAGTTAAATTGAATTATTATTTTAAGGGAAATGATTCACTCCCCGCCCTTAGTTGTTTTTATTTCAACACTATATATTATACCAATAGTTTATTTATTCTCCAATAAACTACTATCATCATAACAATTCATAAGAAGATAATTTATTGAAGGAATCAATTCTTTTCATATAATAATTTTCATTATCATTTAAGGAAATATATCTTTTTATGAACAATCATAATAAACCATCATATTCAAAATTTAAACAAGTATACTAAGATCGTATTTAAATGAACTATATGTTGAGCAACAAGTGACTTTTATATAAAAAAATGCACACAACATAAACAAATAAAAATTCAACCAAGTTTCAAATTGAGTAGAAAGCTAATAAAGTGTTCCACTTAAGTAGATTTTACAAATTTATGTTGGGCATGCCATGGGTAGAAAGGTAAGCAAATTCAACTATCATAAAGGAAGAGAAAGCACATGCAACCCAAGGAAATGAAAAACAACAAGCATGCATGCCTCAGTCATATGTTTATGCAATATTAAATTAAGTAGAAATAATGTTTAGCTAACTCATTTTATTCAATAAAGTTTAAATTAATTAATTTAAGACTTATCTACTTCATCTCATTTCACAACTAACCTCCCCAGGAAAACATCTTAATTAAATAAGATAAATAGAACAACTCATGATTCATTTATTATTAAATGAAAGAATAAAGTAATATTTTTCAGACTTAATATATGAAGTTTACATACCTTTATATGCAACCAAGTATGTCTAAAATGTAATTTAAAGGTGGGGATTTTATTTATGTTTCTACATGAACCAACAACTAGTGAAATTGAGTAACCCATGCATAGATGAAACTACTTATAAATCTCCATATTCCATACATCTATGTAAATGGATTCACAAGTATCTATTGTAATGTATCAAAGATACTATTTAAGCTAGTTTACTTAGTTAATCAAAGTCTATTTTTTTCTATATCCAGAAAACATATTTATATTTCTAAGTGTCTATATGACCAAATCAAAATATTAATGTTGCATTAGAATATAATTCTCAATATTACTTATCCAATATACACAATATGCTTCTAAGTAATATCATGTAATTATCTAAGTAAATCCTACTAATGATAAATATTAAGTAAAACTAATTCTAATATACAAGTCATAATATTAAACCAAGGAACCAATGTTGTAATGATTACTCTAAGTGAACAATATACAAGAATCCATATTAACTCAGCCTAATCATATAATTAATGTTAGAAGAGTGATTATGCATTAATAACATTAGTATTATGCTTTATAAATAGGAAGGAAATCAAAATAAACATCTAGTAACTTAATATACATGAAATGATTTACCATCAACAATGTATATCAATTCAACCTCTTACCATTCAAACAATATTCAAGCCTCCCATTTATTTTCTGCATTCCATTATCCACACAGATTAATGCTAACATCACTAGCTAGTAGTAAATCAAGATTTCATAATTAAATAACATTTAAACAACATAATTAATTTATTACCAACTTACTTCACATGTTTGTGAGATCATCAAAGCATGGAGTAGCAAGTGAATGAATTAGACAAGCACTCCCAAACAACCATATAAGCCCAACCATCAATGGCCCTTACCACCTAAACTATCAGTAGGATGGTGGTTGAGGAAACTAGGGATGTGAAGAGAGTTTTGAGTAATCATATTCTGAACCAGTAAACATCTCAACAAAGTAATATAACATAAAGAAAGGCAATAAAGTCCATTTTGAGGCAAGATGAATATAATTAATCATCCTCCACATAAATTAGAAGAAGGGATAACTGTTATAGGCTACCAAATGATACAAAATGGATTAAAAACTAATCTATTTTATATATTTTGAGATAACCATCTTGGATTCCCATCCAAGTTGTAGTCAACCTCAACCATCCTGACTACAAATTTATATCTAGGTATACAACATACCTTCTAAGTACTCAATTATTTAAGTCTATTCTAGGAATGGCAACTCAAAAATAATGAAATCAAGATAAAATGCACAACATACAACTTACCAAAAAAACATAATAATCCAAGTAAGTCATTCACTAAATTATACAACATACCATAATTATTCAAACCAAAAAACAATATAAGATAATTTTGTAAAGCAATAACACTTATAGGTTAAAATTCAAACCCTTATATTTAATAAGTAGAAATGAAAATCTAGCAGAATTCATTTGACACCCTCACAATTCTATGTAAATAGAACCATTTAATATTCATGCTAACTTAACAGAGGTAGTCTTTATGTCTTATGTAGGAATTTCCTCAAAAAAAAACACAGAAATTTCCATACCATAACCACTTAACATACATTAAAGTAATACATAGAGGCCATTAAATAATCTAAGACCAATAATAGGTTTGATTAAAATAACCAGTCAGGACAGGTTTCAAAAGCTACGACCATGAATATAAAACATAGTTAAGTAATAAAAACTTAGTTGACCTTGCCTTTAAGAATCATGACACAAATATATAAAACATAGGTGAATACATGCCTTAGTCAAAATATATTTCTATACGTAACTCATACCATATATGTGTGTGGGTGTATGTGTCTTTATATGTGTGTGTGTGTGTGTGTGTGTGTGTGTGTGTGTGTGTGTGTGTGTGTGTGTGTGTGTGTGTGTGTGTGTGTGTGTGTGTGTGTGTGTGTGTGTGTGTGTGTGTGTGTGTGTGTGTGTGTGTGTGTGTATGTATATATATATATATATGTATATATATATATATATATGTATATATATATATATATATATATATGTATATATATATATGTATGTGTGTGTGTGTATATATATGTGTGTGTGTGTGTGTGTGTGTGTGTGTGTATAAACTATCAATGAGTAATAAAACTAAAATTAATGTCTTGGTAAATAAGCCATTACAATAGCATGCCACTCAGTCTTAACATAGTCGACTATATTTAAAGAACCCTAATATTTTATATAATCATCAACACACAAACTCTACAAACCATTAACAATGAAACCCAAGTCAAAATATCATGCCATAGCTCATATTAAAACACATTCACTTATTGTGAAAACCCAAATAATTATCTACATCATTGCATGTAGCCACAAGGGACATCACAAACCATTAAGATTTTAAAAGTCAAGTATAGAAAGCTAATTTAAAACAACATTGATCATTATCACAATAAATTGAAAGATAATCAAATACATATTTAATTCAAAAATGAAGCAACGTATATCACAATATATAGTCAAAATACAAAGGGACAAGACCCATTGAACTCATTAACTAACTCAACAAACATAGCAATGTGTGTGTGTGTAATGAGTGAAGGGTTAAGCAAGGAAACAACATAAAATCCATTCATATTTCATGATAGAAACCAATAAATAAAATTTAAGTTAATATCTTCATAATAAGACACATATGAATATAATCAAAATGCATAGTCAAACTATCAAGAACCAAGTCCAACATACTCGCATAAAAATACAACCATCTAATTATAAGTTTAACTATTAGTGTAGGGTTGCAAAACAACCCATTAGACCAATATCCAATGCATGCAAAGAGTCCATAGAACCTAGAGAGTATAAAACATTCATACAACAAACCTATGAAACCATCAACCTTCCATTCCTAACACATAATTGACAAACTAAATAGGGTCAATCAAAACCAAAACCCATGAAGTTTATAGTCACAAAAAAAGTTTCCAAAGACAAGATTAAACAAAATACAACTGATATAAAACCATAAAATGGATATATCTCTATTTTTCAAATTTACATGCAAAATACCAATATCAGTTTATATCAAATCCTTTCAAGGTCTAGATATGCATCTAAAAGTCCTAAAGCTTATGATTGGATGCATATGCAACCTTTTATTTATCTAATATTTTTTTATCAATAGAACAAAAATAACTAGGCATAGATAAAATATAGATTACCTAGAAAATCTAGAGAAGAAATATAAAAAAGCTAGAAAGATAGAATGTCAAAAACCTTCAATTTCCCAAGCCATGTGATGAAAAATCCACATGAACATGTCAAAAAAACCAATCAAGCTCCACTATTTAATCCATTTCCTTTCCAACTTCCTAACCTCATCAATTCTTCCCATCGATCGCCTAATTCTCCATATTTTGTGTCCAATTCCCCATACCCATTCAATTCCCACATTTAATGTGAAGAGAGAGAAATCCTTACCAACTTTCCCCAATGAAATCCCTACCAAATTTTCCTTTAAATTCAATGGTCATTAAATGACCTATCCCGATTAACAAAAATCCAACCAATGAAATCAATATATTAGCACTAACAAACTCAATTAACAATAATAAAATTAATTAACACCATAACT
This sequence comes from Torreya grandis, assembly GCA_037957365.1. Taxonomy (NCBI): domain Eukaryota; kingdom Viridiplantae; phylum Streptophyta; class Pinopsida; order Cupressales; family Taxaceae; genus Torreya; species Torreya grandis. The sequence continues at coordinate 186,463 of JARHVA010009967.1, read as the reverse complement.
CACCAAAGTCCATGCCACCAACCAATAATCAATGTTAATAAAACTTATTAAAATTAATTTGTATATGCCAATGAACCAATAATTAACCATGATTTAATATTAATATCAATGCTTTTGTATAATAGACCGAGCAACATAAAAAACCCTACCACTACCTTTTTAGCATATGGTCATATATAGTATAGGTAATAGTCTAAGGGGGTGTCATGAGTAGGTCTAGGTAGGTCCTTAGGAAATACATCCAATTAGGTTAGTAAGATCCAAGTAGGTATACATGGGTTCAAATAGAGTTTGCATGGAAGGAGTAGGAAGGATTTAGTTACGAAGGCAAAAATAAAAGGCTATGGTCACAACAAGAATAAAATAACATAAAAACTTGAAGATAATATATGAAAAACCAACATAATGGTAAAAAAACCTAAAATGAAATTCAACAAGTATAAATATCATGATAGTGACATAATCAATGACTAAGTCCAGATGTCTAATGACAAAAAATATAATTGAAAACAAGTATACCTGTCAAACTTGTTTGACTACTCATAATTTTCTTTGGTACTCATGTACTGCTACCAACATCTACCTATCTCATAATATGGTACCTAAAACCATAAAAGTACATCAATAGTACAAGATTGAATGATTGATAAATAATTATAGAACTATAATAATATCAACTATAGTAATAATTTAAAAAAATTATTGAGTATAAAATTAAACATGCAGTCTAAATACCAGTACATCATGTCTAACCATATAATCCAACTTAAGTAAAGAAACCACCAGTTAGATACACAATATTAATAATGATGTTTTAAATAATAAAATAGATTATAAAAATGTGGGGTCATACAAATATGATATTGTATAATAATTATCATTTGATTATCAATATGGAAATATGTTACCAAACTTGTCAGAAAGCTCATTTTGAAATTAGGAATTTGATTTGAGAATGATGTCAGGAGCATCAAGAACACTTCTAATATAATTATGTCTCATGTAATTGATGACTATTTTTATACCTCTATTCTTCCATTTCCATCTTCTAATGTATGCATTGTGACCCATGTATATAGAAAATATATAACTTTATATACCATAGTCTCAAGGAAAAAATGTGGGTTTAGGGGCCCATGTTTAGTAGGTGAGTTTTGATTTATTATTCACCTATGATAGAAATAAATATGTTTAGAATTTTTTATTTCATAAATTAAATTTCATAAATAAAAATAATATAATTAGAGATTACATTAAATATAAATTAATTCTTCTAACACTGCAATAGTGTTGTGTAAAAAAATATAGTCAAGTTAATGATAAATTTTCTAATTATTGCTTGATCATTCTTGTATATTATGAATCTAGGTATTTGATTGTGATTTTTGATTAAAAAACTATAAAAATGTGTATTTATGAAAAATGGAATTAAAATAGGACTTTATTGGTGTGAAAATTGACAGTTAATGGCTATAAGTGACAAATATGAAGATAAAAATATGGGTGTACCATGACTTAATGAAGACAAACAAAAGTTACCAAGATAATTATGGGAAATTATGACATGCAACGAGAGCATTGGAGGCTGTATGCTAGCTTTTCAAGGTGGGCTCATTATACTTGGCATATTTTGTTGATACAAAGCTATAAGTGGATTTATGGGAGGAGAAAGTGTGAGACTGAGCTCTTCCCTTTTGATAGAGTTCATAGGTAGTTCGGACTATTATAGGGTATTTTGAGTCTATTCTTGAGGTATAGGTAGGAGGATGTCAAGTTTTTACTTCTCGATCCACAACAAAAGGAGGTGATTCTTGATCAGGAGGATTTGCTTGTCAAATTAAAGATAGATGATGTAGGTTATGTTGATGGCTATGTGGCATGGTATTAGGCCCTTTATGCCACCATGGATTATATATGGGATGATGGGGATAAGTATACCATGGATGTAGACCCAATTTGTGGGGGTCCATAAGTACAAGTATAAGGAGGTAACCCTAATGGATAGGTAAGAGTGGTATTAACCACTATGTAGACACATATCATATCTTTGTAGGGGTAGGTGGACACATTATAGGGCCAAGTTACAATATTATAGCATTAGGTGATAATGAAGTGAGAGAGACTAGGCTAGGAATACACTAGCCTTGGTGACCCAAGAGAAGGATTCCCTAAGACAAGTTGGAAGTGAAGCTATAGCACTAGCAAGAACACTAGGTACTATTCCCATGGCATGTTACTTGGCCACCATTGAGGTGTTATGTTATTATGAGGCTATAATTGTGATATAGTTTCTATAGGATCCCCAATGGGATGAGTAAAGATCTATTTTGGTAGGTGGTGTAGGCTTAATGACTCCAAGTCAGGGACCACTTCAGTGGGTGGACAAGCAGGCACCTTAGGGGGGTAGGCACCAGGTAGTAGTGGTGCCTTAAAGGCATGATATGATATGATATGTATATGATTTTGATATCAGCCTATGAGCTAAGGTAATGAGATGTATATTTTTGAGAGAGAGAGATGCACATTGTTACATGTACTATTCTATGTTGATGAGACATGATGTATATGATGTGATGATGATATATAGATGTTATTTTATGGTTCATGTTTTTGGATGTTTATAATTTTATTATGATTATGATCATGAGATGTAGACTTATTAGCTTATGCACGTGATGATTATGGATGATGTTTGTGATGAATGGTCATAGATGATTATGATGATTGGTGCTTTGTTTTACATATGGGTATGATGTTCATGGTTTTGTTTGTGATTATGGATATGGTTATGATGTTTTGATTATGGGCATGATTATAGATATTTGGTGTGGTTTATGATGTTTATGGTGTTGTTATGATTATGCTTATGATGTGGTTCATGATTATGGTTGTGATCATGGATATGTGATATGGTTATGTTTTAGATTATGGTTATGATGTTATGATTATGGATATATGATATGGTTATGTTTTAGATTATGTTTATGATGTTTATGATTATGGTTATGATGTGTCTCATGATAGAACATAAAGTAATGTTAGATAACAAAACTAGATGTAAGAAAAGAGATGAAAATCATGAGACATATGTCTAAGTGAATACATGAACCAATTATGAGAGGATGACAGAAAGGCATGGTGTTTATTCATTGGTAAGGACTAAACAAAACTAAAGTTAGATTGGGTTAAGGAACATAATCCTTTTGAATGCTTCCAATTAGCATACATTGGTTGATAAAATGGTATCTTGATCACATTGTGTCAAGTAAGCTCTAAATCCTTTGATTTATAGATGGTACAAAGGGGAGATACATGAGAGGTGGGGTGAAGGGTAGTGTAACCATTTTGAAGGTTGGTTTTCCCATTCTATAGGTAACCTAAGAACCATAATAGATAAGTACATGTTTTAATGCAAGATGTAGACTAATCGATGCAAGAAGTCTAATAATGCTATATGTGAAAGTTGATTACAACTTTTTTGGGATAACTTGTTATATTTTGGATATAGGGTCTTTTTATTGTTTGGTTCATGATAATTTTATGAAGTTAATCAATTTAGGAAGATTAAAATGATTTATTTGATAAATTTTACTATCCATCCTTCAAGGGAGTGGTCTAAGTTTGGATTTGTTTATTTTGGTAGTTATCCTTCAAGGGAGTAGTCTACATTTTAAGCAATTTACATTTTTGTTAGTTAACCTTCAAGGGAGTAGTTTTCTTGCTATAGATGTTTGACCCAATTGATATTTTGGTATCCCAAATTATTTTAATGCTAGGTTAGACATGGACAAGTCTATTTAGGCTTAGAGGTTTACCTTTATGAGGGAAAAACCTAAATCACAAGAAGGCTAATGATAGGTGAAAGGAGTGGTTTAAGATACAATGACAATGTGATTTCATTTGATTAGGGACACAAAATATCCATGAGAACCATGACATAGGTAGAGTTGTGGTACCTATAGTTATGATTAGGATATGACTATGATTGGTTGTGCTCAAGGGGATGATGTGAAGATGTGAGGAAAGTGAAAATATCATAAATCAAGGGACAAGATTAAATTAGAAAAAAGGTGATTTTGATCCTTTTAACAAAAGAAATGATGTAGATATGAAGCATTGAGAGGCTCAAGTTCTAGTTTGCCTTTAAATAAAGGACAAATGATAATTTCCTAATCTATACTTATGGTTTATGATGTAGAGTCCAATCTAATTGAAATTAAATTTGCCTCACTTAATTTTCTCCATATTAGTCACATGTTGATTTTCCTTCAAGACAAGATATTTGATGTTAAATTCTCATTCTTTTAGGTGCTTATTATAGGTGCACTTGATTCATTATTGATATACACCAAGATGGTTAATCATAGTTAGGTGGTGTTTGTCAAGTAGCTCAAGTTGTGCTAGACATTCTTGATGATTGTCACTCTTAAAAATGATGTCTTATAAGGATATGCAAAGAGAGGGAATATATACTTTGAGAGGTAAGACCAGCTCTGCTCTGGTAGCACCCATAGAGGTTCGAATGCTAGTGCAATAGGCCCACAAAGTGAAAGGGATGTACAAGTACCAATCTTGACCTAATACATTAATCATCTTGGTTGACATATTGTTGAGGATTTTTCCTATCCATTTGCTTATGGATGATAAGGTAATGAAAAGCTTAACTTGATGCCAAACGCATCACAAAAACCTTAAACTTTTTTTGTTTTTAAAAGATTTTCCATTATCAATGATGATCTTATGGGGAACACTGAAATGATAAATGATATGATGATTAATGAAGTTAACTATCTTGTCATCTTTGGTCAAGATGAGGGTAATAACCTCCACCCACTTGGTAATATACTTAGTGGTAGTGAAGATGGAATGGTACTACTATGAAGAATGAGGATTGATTTCCCTAGTGAGATCTAGTCCTTGTTATGAGAAGGGCAAAAAGTTCTTGGAGACTTGAAGGTCATAGGTTGGAACATGATGTAAATTGGCATGTTTTTGACATTTAACACACTTGTTTGCATAATCACAATAGTATTGGTTGAGGGTGGGCCAATAATATTAGAGGTGAAGGATATGTTTATTGATAGTTATACCACTAAAGTGTCTCCCATAGATTCCACCATGAATTCATTTGATAGTATAGGAAGCTTCATGAATATGAAGGTAATGGATAAGGAGGCCATCAAAACCATGTTTGTAAAGGATTCCCCTTGGTATGGTATAATGAGAGATGCTCTGAACAAAGGCTCTTTGGGCATTCCTAGATAGGTTAGGAGGAATGATGTTAAGGTTGAGGTAGTCAAAGGTTTGTTGATACCAAATGTATGATGGATATTCCTCCACTTACATATGGTAGGGAGGTTAGATTGGATATAAGAGGATGTGATAACATGATGAATGATGACAAAGAATTTAGAATTGGAAGGTTGAGATAGGATCTAGGAAGTAAGGGAAGCCATTATATCTGTGAACTTATTGGTAGATTATGGAAAATATTAGATAAGGTAATGATCAAATGATGTTAAGAGTACATCTACTATTTTATTTTTATTATGAAAATACATAATTATTATATTGGTAGGATCCATTGACCTAGTTGACCACAAGTGGGGAATCACCAAAGACACTGATTGTGTTCACTCATAAGGCTAGAGTAATTTGGAGACCTATTACTAAGGCTTCATACTAATCCCTATCATTTTTACACTCAAAATCAGGTTTTAAAGAAAGGGGAAGAGGTTATCTATTAATGGTAATGAGGATGAATTTGGCACCCCCACTTTGCTAGCATTTTGAGCTATCAAAGAACATAGTCATTTGGTAGGCAATGTCCTCTTCAGAGAGAGTCATGATGAACTCATCTAAAAATGTAAGAGGAAGTGGTTAGTTATCTAGAAAAAGAGATTTAACCAATTTTTTGGTAATGAATTGTCATTTAATTGACTTTTACTATAGGAACTTAAGGTCAAACTCAGCTAGGAGAATGAACCACTTAGCCATATGCTAGTTTTGTTATGGTTTAGAGTACATGTACTTGAGTGGGTCAGTGTTGGTAATGATGAAGGTTTTGTGATTGTGGAGGTTATGATGAAGTATGGTGGCCATGAATAATAAAGAGAGGTAAATCTTCTCGATATGGGTGTATCGAGTCTCATAATTTATAAGTGTCCCACTTATATAGTAGATAGCTTGTTCTTTATTTTGTTTAGCACAGTGAGTGACCATTGCCCCTAAGGAATGGTCAGTGGTGGAGATATAAAGATATAAGGGTTGGTCCTCTTTAGGAGGGGTAAGAATAGGTGAAGAAACAAGGTACTCTTTGAGTTAATCAAAGGCTTTTTGAAATTCTTTAAGTCACTTAAAATATGTATCTTTCTTGAGAAGATGGTGACATGGTTGACATCTATATGATAATTGAGAGATGAAGTGATGGATAGATTACAGATTCCCCTATATGATTTGAATTATATTAAGGTGAGTTAGAGGTGGTATGTCAAGTATCAATATAAATTTGGTGGGGTCTACTTTGATTCCTCGAAGAGAGACACTAAAGCCAATAAGGTTTCTAGATAGGACCCCAAAAACACATTTCTTGGGGTTGAGTCAGACATAAAAGTGGATTAGGTACTCAAAGATAATTTTGATAACATCTATATGATATTTTAGATATTTTTAATTCCTAAGGAGATCATCTACATAGTCATTTATGATTTTGTGGATGAGATCATGACATATGTAGGTCATCACATGCTAGTAGTTTACTCTAGCATTCTTCAGACCAAATGGCATGACCTATTAATAGAAGGTTCCCCATGGGGTGATGAAAGAAGTATTATTATAATATCTAGGTGTAATAAATATTTTAGTATATTCTAATAAACCATCCATGAGAGATATCATCTCGTTTCTGATTGTAAGATCAACAAGTTGGTCAATGTTAGGCAAAGGGAAGTGATATTTTGGATAAGCCAGGTTGAGGTCATGAAAGTCAATATAGAGGTAAAGTACCCCTATGGGTTTGGTGATGGAAATGATTTTATAAACCCATTGGTTATATTTAATGAGTTGTATTAAATTTATAGATAAGAGGCATTAAATATCTTCTTTAACTAGAAGGGCAATACGAGCATGCATCCTATGAAGCTTTTGTGTAACTGACTTAGCATCAGGATGGATGACAATGTAATGAATAGATATGGAAGGGTAAATTCTAAGAACATCCTAATAGGGCCAAGAAAATTCTATGCTTTAGTCATAAAGGAAGGAAGGGTAATCATGTTGCTTCAAAGAATATAAGGATTGACTAATCTTTACAATGTGGGGATTATCTTGAGTACCCAAGTTGACATAGATGGTGGATTCATTTAATATGGTTTGGTTTTCAAGTGGAAGGGATTTATGGATAAAATAATCCCAACACTAAGATAGATGAGAATGGAATCATCCTCCTAACATTTAGATGGTGTGGATGGTAGGTGAATCATTTTCTACCATTTTAGGATGAATCAAAGGAAGGATCTAGTTTGATCATCCTTTTGATAAGTTAGGGGGGTCAAAATAATGATATTGACTAAAAAAACATTATGAGGAATGATTTTGAAATCCTTAGACTTTGAAAGAGATGGGGTTGGTGAGTATTGGATTTCCTCCTCAATGGTGGTGATGGGTCTAGGTTAATCGATGGGTTCTTCTGGTGGTATGAACCCAATGTTGAATAACCCATGAGGTTTCTAGGTTTTGATCAAAGGTAACTCATGGGGTCCATGTTCATAATATCCAAGGCCAAATCCCTTATAGGAAAGCCTATGAAGGTATAATTTGGAAAATTCTAGTTTGTCCAAATAGGAAAAATTAGAAGTAAATGGTCAAATAGAAGAGGTGGTGGAGGAAATGAGAAGTGGATGATCAAGTATCCCATAAATGAAGTTGGTTTGGTGGTTAGAAAGCCTGAAAGGGATGATATTTCAGATATTAGGATCATAACTAGGATCATGGTCAAGGTTATCATATTCTTGAGGATTAGGGAAGGCATCCAAGGCTAAAATATGACACTCTCCTAGTGAGAGACGTTGGAACATAGGTTCCAAGGAGTCCTCTATGGGGAACTGAGAATAAAGGTGAGATGAGCTAGTTAAAGATTCATTGATGGTAGAGGTGGGATTGTTTTTGGTTGGTGGTGAGGTGGATGAGTGAGGGAGAATAATGTCACTAGTTTTATACATCATGTTTCAAGATGTAAAAGGGCTAGGGTCAACTTGTATAGTGATGACTTGACTTTCATGTTCAAACTTGACACATCAATACAAGGTGGATGGGACATAATTTATGGCATGGATCTAAGGGAATATAAGTAAGACATTATATTATAACTCACCTTCTATGATGTATAAGAGCTATATAATCATGTGAGGTCCCAAGATGATGTGGAGGATGACGATTCCCAGGGTTGTGGCCATAGTATCATTAAAGGAATGGAGGACCACAAAGGTTTCTAACATGATATTCTTTGGTAGCTAGAGTTGGTCATAATCATGAGAGGAGATAATGTTAATACTAGCTCCTCCATCAATCATCACCATTTTGATGTGTGTTTTATTTATGTATGCAATGATAAAGAGGGGGTATCTATATATTTAGGATGAATAGAAGGTATTTCTAAATCCTTAAATGTGACAAGGGAAGAAAGCCAAAGGGTTTCAAAAAAGGCTACAATAGGTTGAGGGTATTCAAGTTGAACCTTTATAGATTGAAGGGCCTCTATTATTTCTTAGCAGTGATAGGGTAAGGTGTTTATTAGTTTTTATAGGCTCATCTTCACTGGTGTCTAGTGAAGCTATTTCAAAACTACTCACTAGATAAATAAGGGTTGGACGGAGAGGCACTCAAAATGGATATTTTAGGTTTTAGTAAAGGTGAAGGTGAAGGTGTTTGGGTTTGGTTGGAAGATTAAAGTGTGTAAGGATATGTCCATGGAATAGACACATTTTCCTTTCCCTTATCCTTTTTTTGGGCCTAAGATCAGGTGATCATATGGATAGTGTAGATGAGGAAAGGTGTTGGGCTAGAAGGTTGCTTTGGTTCTTCCTCATTATTGGGTGAGAGTGTGGGAGTAGATAAGTGTTGGATATGTTATTTTAGTGGTTGGTTTGATAATGGGCTCAAGAGAGGTTCATCTAAAAATAAATAATCCTCATCCCATAAGTTATGGACAAGTATTTGGAGAGATTTGTAGTTCTTTGTGTCATGTCTAGGTGTCTTATGGTATGAGAATATTAAATTATCATTGAACCAATATATTCTAGGATTTGAGGGGTTAAAGGGTCTGATAAGGGGTAGGCTTAAGGAAGAGGTTTATAAAAACCTTTTTAAAATGGTTTAATAAGATCTAATCAAATGTGTTATGGGTGATGGGCTTCTAGTTTTTGGGGTGGGAGCCTTCTTAGAAGTAGGATTCACCATGGGAGTTGTAGGTGGTAGAATGGTTTTGGTAGAAGGGTTTAATTTGGGTTTTATGGTGTTAGATTGTTTCAAGGTAGAGGATTTAAATATAAAAGATTTGAATGTTGATGATTGAGATGATGAAGGTTTGGATATAAGTGGGAAGGTGGAGGTACATGGTTTGGATAAAAAATGATGGGGAGTTTGATGATTTGGAGGGGGTAGGTAAAGGTAGAATAAAAGGATGAAGTTTTTTTTGGGTAGTTTTGGGAGGGTTGGTCTACTTATCTTAAGGATGAGTTCCTAGGATGGAAGAAGGATGGGGTCCTAAGATAGAGGGTAAGAGGGAAGGGGGTGGTATGGTTCTGGTTTTAGGTGGGAGTTTGGGTGATTCCACCTTCTTGGTTAGTTTGGGTAAGGTTTTCTTTTGTGGACTAGATGGGGTAAAATACAACTTCAAATATGGGTACATAAGGCTAGGAGTAAGAAGTATGCCTAGGTTTTTAACAATTTTGTTTAAAGAGGTGTAAGGTGATTTGATAATTTTAGATGGAGATGGTTTGAATGGTTCTTTCATAGTTTTGGAAGAGGAGGTGTTTGATGAAGGGATTGAGGTAATGATAGGTTGAATGGTAGGTGAAATTCAGGTTAAGGGTTTAGGCTTATTTTGATAGGGGATCCCAATATGGTACCAAAAGGTGGCTCAATCCAAATTGGGTTAAGAAGAGAATTCTAGGCTTTGGACTAGTCTAGAGAAGGGTTTGTTGATGGGTTTGATTCCTTAGACATCAGATTCAAAGATTAGGCCCATAGGTTGAAGTAAAGGAGTGGTTTCTTCCCCCCTATCCTTGATGAAAGATTCCAAGATTTGGGAAGATGTTTCCTCCATGGAAGGAGTAGGTAAGGTGATCTCTCCTTTTGGAATGATTTCCAAAGAGAAAGAGGGTGATTTCATGGAGGGGAGGAAGGTGTGATGGAAATGGTTATCTCCTTTGTTATTTATATCAAAAGAGAGGTGGTAAGTCTATTATCTCATAAAGTAAATGAAAGGAGATGGTTGCTTTCTTTTTTTGGGTATCCAAAGGAATAGGGGTGGAATCCACCAATTTAATAAGTGACGTGGAGAAAGAGGTAGGTGAAATAGTGTTTTCCTCAATGATAGGTTCACTAATAATTACAATAACCATATGGTCCTCATGAGCATGAGATTATTATGGTCTATTATCATCATGTTTGGTAGAAGGGGCATGATTGGGAAAAGGTTATCAAAATCTACCAAGTGACTAATTTGAGGGTGCATTGGAATTTTCTAATGTGATTTATCCTTTATAAATCAAGTTTTAAACACTGGTTTTGAAGGTGTTACACATACTAATTTCATATCCAATGACATGGTGGATGAAAAAAATATCATTTTCATTGTACCAAATAGGCACAAGGTGAGAAGCATAGAATTATAGAGGAGGTTTGATAGGGGAAGTTGTATGATGTTGGATTTGAGAAACGTGTCCAAAACTGAAGCATATGACTCCCCTATTGAAGTTTATTATTTTAAGATGGCTTAGTTTTGATTTTAGGTTTGTTAATTGGAGGAGTTAGAGGATTTGGTTTGGTTGGGTTGGTGGACAACCAAAGGTGGAGTTATTTTAAGGACAATCATGTTTTTGGATGTCTTTAGTTTGGTATTAGGGTAGTTAGATTAGTTGGTGGTTTTGGATGGGAAAGGGTCATTGGATTTGAAGCTAGAGTTTTTATTTCTTAGTTTTAACTTCCTATCATCGATGGATCTGATTTCTAGTTTACATTCCATGGTGAAAGACTCATAAAAGTTTTTGAAGGTTTAAACCTATAGATTAAGGAAGATGTGTCTGTCACAATCCCAAGAGAAAAGTTTAATCAACTAAGGTTGGGGCAAAGAAAAAATTATTTGTTTGATAAGACCTCTCCATCAAGCTACGAAATTGGTAATTGATTCATCATCAAATTGGCTAAAGGAGTAGAGATCAGTGATGGAAACTTTTTTAGAAATATTGATCAAAAAGTGTTCTAAGAAGGTTTGGTAAAGTTGGGAAAAGGAAAATATGGAGTGCTTGGTGAGATAAATATACCAATCCAATGATGGTCTAGATAAAGACATAGGGAAGGTGTGAAGGAGAAGAGCATCATCATAGGTAATCAAGTAACAAGAATGCCAAAATGCTCTTAGGTGTTGTTAGGGGTCCTCCTTGCTTTAGAACTTAGAAAATTTGGGTAATTCCCATTGAGGAGGGTAAGGTTCAATAGGGATGGATGGGTAGATAGGTTTGTTATATATTTGGTCATAAAATAAGAGGTTGTGATCCCTAGAGGTACATGACTCTAGGCTGGTCATTTTGTCCATCAACATTTTCACCAAATATGTTTGGGGTTGGGGAGCTCCATAATTTTATGGTAAGTTTTGTTGGGGTTGGGTGGATTCAATATATGGATAGCTAGTAGAAGGTTGAGAAGATTACACATTGGTATGTGGTCATTGAGGGTTGGGATGATCCCACATAAGGATTAATGGACACAAGAGTTTGGGTAGAAGATGGGGCTATACATCCTTGTGGATTAGGAATATAGCATGGGTAGGGTGTCATACGTATTTGTTGAGGAGTTGATATGGGTTGGTTTGGAGGTTTGATTATATTGGTATATTGAATAATTGATATGGTTTGGGTTGGAGGTATGGTATATATAGTTAGTTGGGGGTGAGTGGTAACCCTAGTATTGATAGGTATAAGGGTAGAAGGTATCAAAAACACCACATTTTTAAGAGGAGTGGATATTGGTGGGTTGGTAGTGATAAGGGGAATAGTGTTAATATGGGTAGAATGTATCCCCATGATGGATGGATTATGGGTAACTAGAGGTAAGGTTACCCTTATGTTAGAGGAGTTTTTGTTTGGTGTAGGGGTGTTTGGTTATCAATTGGGTTATTTGATTGAGTTTGGGTGGAGGTAGTGGATGGGTGATTGGTAGAGGAAGATGTTTGGGTGATCATAGGTTGGGTAGAGCTATTATAAACCATAAGATGGGGAGGCACCCCATAAGGAGGATCAATAGGAGGAACTAAAGTAGGGGTATGGTAAGATAGGGTGTTGAGGTAATGTTGGAGGGCCATGGGGTTGTTAATAAGGAAGGTAGTAAAATTTACATCATCTTGTGCAGCAATTTGAGGCATGGTGGGGGGTAGAAGGATGGGGAGAACCCTAAACATCTAAGGTATACTCCATAGAGGAAGAAGAAGGGGAAGGAGGTTCTTCGTTGGTATGATTTCTCAATTGTTGTCTAGTAAAAACCATATGAGATATAGAAAGAAATAAGGAAAAGTTCACATCTCAAACAAAAAATAAACAAAAGAGTAGATCTCAAGGCAATCAAAACATACCCTAGGATGCATTTAAAATCCTAGGATATCTTTTTTCTTGATTTTGGCTTATGCCTTAGTTGGAAAGTGTGAAGAATAAATTGGTTTTTAGAACAGGTATTAGAAAAGAAGTCTATGGTTAGTTTCAAGCGTTTAAGGCTCTCAAAATTATATGTATTGGAAATCAATACAAGGCTTGATATTGGTGCCTATACCCTCACTTCACACACCATAGTGATAAGGGTTTAGGTGCTTAGCCAATATATACCAATTTCTAGAGTTAGACTCAACTAAAGAGCTGAGTTTTGGTTTTATTCTTGGTAATGACCTCTAAGTAAGATAGCCAAAGGGTGAAGGTGATTCACTAGGAGATGAAACCCTAGTCGTGCCTTATGTCAATTATTTTTACATTTAATTTATTTAAGTGGTTTGGTATAGTATGTGATAAAGAGTGAAACTAATATTGATTACTTTTCCTTTAATTTAACTAAATAAGGTAAAAATTCAAGAAATCAATGTATGCAAGGTTTATTTTATACCCAAAATAAATTTTGATTTCTTTATATGAGCATATAATAAAGAAGAAAAGGGAACTTGGATGCTACTAGGTCCCACTAGGTGTGCCAGAATGTTGGCTATCAAATTTTGCTTATTTTTTAGTTAAAAAATAAGTAAGAAACTAGTAATAAGGATGTGGTAGAAGAACTTGTTTATTTGTACACACATGATCTAGATGATTATGAAGGTTTCCTCTTTGTCTTGGGAAGAATGACCTGTAGATAAGAAAGCACTAATGCAAAGGGGTTGCTAGATGGATAACAAGGTGGATTTCCTAGCACAAGCTAGATCCAAGAAGCTTGGGTTTATGAGGAAGCTATCGATTCACACTCTTAAAATAGTTAAGTTGAAAAAAATAAAGATAAATTACTTTCATCAAATGATAGAAAAGACTGAAAGAGAATACAAGAAGAAATAAATGCTTGATAAAGGAAATAGATTAATTAAGTAAATACTAGGTCAATACTAATGCTAAATAGATCATGTTGGGTTCAAAATATAGGTGGGGTCTCTATTAATAGGAATGAACATAAAATGTGGAATTCGGCTTAGGGTAGGTAGGTAGAAATAACTTATTATTTCTTACCATAGTGACCATCAGTGGTTAGGGTGACCATTGACAGTTAAGCTACCATCGATAATTGGGTGACTATCGATGATTGAAGGTGATCATCAATGGTCAGGGTGATCATCGATGATTATTATGGTTTTTGAGTATGATTCAAAAAAGGGTTTAAAAATAGACATAGTAAGATGTTGAGGGTCTATTCAGATTCAATGGGTCAAAGGGTAATACGCGAAAGGGTCTAGGTTAGACAAAGATGTTAGAAACTAAATAAAAAACTTAAAAATAAGAAATATACTTAGCTAGTTATTTGATAGTTGGTAGCTAATTCTAAAGTAATTTTGGTAGAGTAATGGTACATTTACTAAAGAATTATTTTGGTAGAGGTTTGGGTCTCTATAATGGTTACTAGCTTGTTTAAGGGAGAAACTACAAAAAAAATTAATATCTCATGATGACTATTGGTTGATATCTTGATTACTTGATTGTTGGATGATTGGATTAATTGATCCCATTTCACCTCATACTCCCCTCCTTTTATAGGCAAAGAGATATGAATGTAGAAGGTTATATAGGAGGTTTGGTTGGTTATTATGATGCATTATCTTTCCTTCCATATTAAATTTTGATGTGTTAGCTTGCACATAGATCAAGTTATCTTTGTTTAAATGGGGAAGGGACCTGACTATCGATGGTTAGGGTGACTATCAATAGTTAAGGTGACTATCAATGGTCAAGGTTTAAGTGGGGTACCAAGATGGGTTTGGTTAGTTATTAAGACTAACCATGGTTAGGTTTGATTAGGAGTCAAAGGGTTCAATTGGTCTTAAGTGGGTCATAAGGTGGTCTAGGGGTGTTTTGACATTCAAAACTATAGTGTGTATAATTCCAGTGTCTACATTAAGATTGATTTTAAGAAGGCCTATGACTACATTGAGTGGCCCTTAATTTTAGCCATTCTGCAAGTCCTCAGTTTTGGTCCCAAGTTTGTGCAAATAATTAAAATGATTTTTCAAGATGTTGGGGTGTGTTTCACCATCAATGGAACTCATTCCTCTTAGTTTTAACTTCATATATCTATCAATTAGGGATGCCCTTTAGCCCCTTTATTTTATGTGTTATTAGTAGAGATTTTTATATATTTGTTTTCTAATTATGCATCTTAACATTTGGTGAAAGGAATCTCTCTCCCTCCATGCGATCATCAATTTATAAATGGGAATTTTGTTGATGACTCTTTTCTAACTATTCAAGAAGATGAGGAGATGATTAATAATGCTATGCATTATCTTCAAATATTTTTTTTGGCCTCTAGCTCATCCATTCAATGGAGAAAAACTCAGTGTTATCACAAGACTCTTGGTCACAAACCCCCTTTATTGGATGGATATATATGGTAGTGGATTCTTATAGGGTTTAATTTAAGTTCATTAGAATTGATTTTGATTTTTGGGCTTATCCTTGTGAGTTATGGGCCTATGTGGTTCAATTGGTTGATATAAAGTCTCCTTTTAGATCATAAAACCTCTAATTTGGTAGGCAAGTTTTAGATATGTTCTAAAGTTTTAGTGGCTACACATGTTTAGTATTATTCATGCTGGGATCCTTCTAATTCCCCCTATATTATAATGTAAAATATCCTAAGAGACTTCATCTAGGCCAATTCTGAAGGTCATAAGGGCTTTCACATTTTTTGGGGAAATTTTTTATAGTCCTAAGGAGGTAGGTGATCTAGGTCTTCTAGACATTAAGCTCCAAGGTCTAGCTCCTAGCATTAGATGGGTTATTTATGGTTTGGGAGGTGATGAATCCTATAAGATTCTACTTCATCATTATATCTCTTAGGGGGTCATTTATGGTAGATGTGCTTGGCATGGCCTTGGTATCCATACTCTTCTTATTACCTTAGTTTTAGTTTAAATTTAGGGTACATTTGTCATTAAATATATAAGAAAATCTTGGGAAAAACTCAAACCCCATCTAATCTAGATAGGGGAGGCTTTCATGAATGGTATTTCCCTTAATTCTCATTTGTTTTGATGGTCCTCCTACCTAAAATTTCATAATATTCACTTTGCTTCAATCCTTTGGATTAAAGAGTTGAGATTAATCAAGAAAGGTGTGAAAATCATAAGAGATATCTTTTGCACCAAGATCCATGTTTGGATCTTTTGGACACATGTCCAGACCAAATTCAATTTAAATAATTTAGATGGTAAGTCTATTTCTAAAATTTAAAGATTTATACCTGATGAGTATCTTCATAATATTGGGGTCAATTTTTTTACTCCTTAGAGTAAAGATTGTCATTAGCCCACAACCACTCCTTTTGCTCATTATTCTCCTCAATTGTGGTACAATCTTTTATCCCCCTAGCATATTCAAGATGATATGCTCAATTATTTATGGAACCTATGATATAGTCATGGGATATAGTCTAGAAGATTTTACAATGTGTGGGCCACTCCCGTTGAGCCTAAAAAGGCTAATTTTCTTTGGTGCATCATCTATCAAGGATTGGTGACCAACTTAGGCACATGGGGGTTTCAAATCTCATTTACCTATCCTATCATCAACTTTAGTCTATTAAGCACCTTTTATGGTTTTATTATCATGTGTATTTAGTATGGCATTGGATTCATACCCTCTTTTAGCCATTTAGACATGAATTATTTACATGAAATATGGATCTCTTGGGGGACTATGCTCTACTTCCTTCAAGATAAAATAGATCTTAGTAGATTTTTATTGCTAACATTTTATTTCAAATTTGGAAAGTTAAGAACTATGGCTTAATTAATCATGAGGAAATGGAATTTAGTTTTTATGTGACTAACAAAATTATTGTCATTTCTAATGTCACTTTCTAAATTCAAATCCATACTGACAAAGTTCACCCAGAACTTAATCACCTTCAATGCTTTCTTGATCACTTGGGAGATGCCCCATGTGTAATTAGCCAAGAACCTCTAAATTTAACACATTTTTCATTTCCTCATTATGGATGGGGATGTGGTACACATCAATAACATTCTAGGAATAAACATAGGATCCTCTCTCTCTCTACTGGTCACCACCTCGCTAGTCTTCCACATAACATGGTACATTGAGTGGATCTTCAAGGAGTGAAGGTGATGGTAGAGGTTCCCCACCACCAAGACCATGGAGGTGATGGCAGGGGTTGAGGCCCTCCCCCTCAGAACAAGTATCCATGACTAGATTTGGTAATTTATCTCGATAGACATATAGATGAAAATAATAATTCATAGTAAAATGATGGATGGGAACCTTTACCTATGGATGAAGGCCCCCATTCTTGAAGTGTTTACTAAAATATCATGAAGTTTAAGGAGTCATTATGGATGTTGAACCATTTAGGATACCATGTATGACTCTTCATCTTCCAAAATTTATGTGGCTTGACTGATAAGGACATGATATATTAATAGATGCTATAAAATAACATGATACTTGGAACTTCTTGTTATTATGGTGCCCTCTAGCATTGTTTCCATATGGTTGATTTCAATCTAGAGGTTATGTATAGAGGTTAAGTTGTATGGTATATCTAAAGGTGTTGTGTTGAGATTACATGTATGGTGTGAGGTATCCAAATTTTGTATAAGTAGTGTAGAGTGGGTGGATTGTGTATTGCTTTACATATATATTTTCATGAAAATAAATTTAGATTGATCCTCAAAATTATGGTGTGAGGCATTACCTTAAAAATGGGGGATTTTTTACTTAAAATTATGGTAGTTATGTCTTTGAAACTTATATGTTCACACCTATCAGTGTAGAACATGATGTAATATTCAAAATTATACAACATGCATCTTGATATTTCATATGACACTCATTATGTTGGGATTTAAATAAAAGGTGACAAAAATGTGGAGTTTGTGTTGGTGCATTTATTTCCTTTATTGCATTTACTTGTATTTATTATTTAGATTGGTGCACTAATTACTTATTGCAATTATTTTACTATGTTTATTAATAATTTACACCATATAGGATAAGCTTGCTTAGCTAGTAGTCAACTTAGACACCTATCTTGTTACAGTGGAGTTCCACTCCACTATTTAGGGTAAGATATAATAAGATTGATAAACTAGTATTCAACTTGTGTTGATCATTTACATAAGTTGGACACCTATCTTGTTAGTATGGAGTTTCACTCTACTATTCTTGTAGTCATATATCAGTTGAAATACATGTGTTGTGTGAGTTCCCTAATCTTTATCTTGCACACCTTGATTTATATAAGCAATGGCTATTTGAGTATTCCATATCAAATTAATATTGAATTATCAAAGTAATTCATAATATTTGAGTTATTTATTCATTTTATTTATTATCTTAGATATATAATTATTGTTTATTACTATTACTATTTTATCTCTTATTCATGATTTCTATTAGATTCATTAAATCTTGTATACTAACTCTAACATGTAGGCCTACAATCAGTGATGTGAAATCAAGCTAACAAGTCCATGGCATACTTGGGTTGTGAAAGTGTAATCCTGAAAGAAGACTATGCTATCTAAATCTCAATAAAATAATGTAATTGTTTCATGTCTATCATATAAACCCTATCATGAAGTGCAGTTTTAACATTGCTAATGATGGATGATGTATTCCTTGTGATAATGAGATCATCAACATGGAACACCAAGTACAATAGTGAATACTCATGCAATTTATCATGGATTTCATTTAGGTGGAGATCATTGATCTTTAATATTGTCCTATAGAGGAGCAGATTGAAAATATTTTCACCAAACCTTTCATTGAGAGCAAATATCTTCACTTGCAATCTCTTTGGGGTGTAGGACATCAATTCTTCATGGGGGTATCCTAGACCTTCATTTTGAGGAGGATTTTTTTCTTTTAAGTTTTGTCCTTTCCTCATCTATTTCTACAAAGTACCTAACATGGCTACACATTATTGAGACTCTTATTTGCATAAGCCCTACCTAAGACTCACTTATGGGGGGGGGGGGGGGGGTGGTGTTGGTGCATTTATTTTATTTATTATATTTACTTGTATTTATTATTTATATTGGTGAAATAATTACTTATTATAAGCTTTCTTAGCTAGTAGTCAACTTAGACACCTATCTTATTATAGTGGAGTTTCACTTCACTATTCAGGGTAAGATATGATAAGATTAATTAACTATTAGTCAACTTGTGTTGATCATTTACACAAGTTGGACACCTATCTTGTTAGTGTGGAGTTGCACTCCACTATTATTGTAGTCAGATATCAGTTGAACTACATGTTTTGTATGAGTTCTCTAATCTTTATCTTGCACACCTTGCTCTATATAAGCAATTGCTATTTATGTATTCCATATTAGATTGATATTGAATTATCATAATAATTCATCATATTTGATTTATTTATTCATTTCAATTATTATCTTGGATATATAGTTATTGTTTATTACTATAACTATTTTATCTCTTGTTCATGCTTTATATTAGATTCATTAGATCCTGTATGCTAATTCTAATAGTTTGTGTAGCATGTTCATGGTAACTATGTGGGAAGTGCATTTTAAGGGACTAAATATAGTTTCATAAGTAACTAAGGTACTCAAGGTAAGAGCATGGGATGGTTTTCAATTTGAATATCAATATGTATGCTATTATTATGTTATTTTGTTAGAAAATTAAATTCTTATGCATAAGATTATGTGCATCCATCAAAGCATGATAAAAATTGTTTATTTTCAGATTTTATCATTATAAACATCTTGACACACATTTGTTTTTGTAAAATGTGACCAAAAAATACAATTAAATGTCCTTAGGCCATCACTACAATTCATATGACCATGTTTTGTAAAAATGCAATTGATAAACTTCCTCAATTTCATAACTAATGTGAAAGCATAAGATCATTAAAAACATTTCTTATGTTTGGTGAATGGGAAAGGATCTTAGGTACATTATAGCATGATATTTTACTAAATTTCATATATGTTTATCTTATTTTATAAATAAATGAACATTTTAGATTTATAAACATAATTTTTGGCACAAGGCTAAATGTTTCAAATCATTGAAGATTATTACTTGAGGATGATATATATTTTGTTAGTAATTTTTTCAATTTGTGAAACTTATTATTGAAGGAAATACATGAAATTATATAATTAATTCACATAATTTAAATAAAAATTTTAAGATCCATTTCTATTCACAAAAGACACATGTCCTAATCCCATCATTGTGGTCCATAAAAACATAATTGTGAAACTTTTTGTAAAAGTGTGATAAATAATAAAATAAAAATTCTATGTAGATAACAACCAATGATACCACATTAATTTTATCATTATTTTACACCTAAGAGATACAAAATATTTAAAATTATACACTAATTTAGAATTAAAAAATAATTACAATAATCTTGATCGAAATGGGATAATACACATTGCAACTACTTTGTTCAAAATTGAAAATAAAATAGAAGAATTAGTTAGTTAATTATAAATATATTTCATTCATATAATATGCTAATATATATATAAATACTTCATTAAATTCTTAGGTTTCCAATCAAGGAAAGCCTTAACTCAACAACTAGATAAACACACACTTGTAAATATATAGATTTGAAAACATAAAGGATTCAATTGTGTGTGTGTGTGTGTAAAAAATGGGTTACATAGGTCTCTTTAAATTCATGAGCTAAAGGATATGTTTGGATCTAAAGTTGATGAATGTAAGATTCTTCTTTTCCAATATGGAGTCTCTCTCTCTCACACACACACACACATGCACATGCACACACACACACAAAATACATGGAATCCTATTAAATTATTACTAATCAAACCTTTATATAGACTTTCCTAAGTTTTAAATATTTAGATAGATACTATTTGAGATTAAATTTTTTATGAAAAATAAAGATAAAGAATAGTTTAGCTAAATGAATCTTACATAGGAAAAAAAAAATCACATAAAGACCCAAAATTTACCTTAGAAAAATAATTTCAATTAAAAAACTAACATAACAACCTTATTGATTATAACATAAACTAGATCATCTTATAGTTTTAAACCAATGTTAAATTTTATATAACCTTCATATAACTATTTACTATATATTTCAATGCTCACACTTGACCATGTGTATTCAAAATTAAACAAACTTTGTTACACATATAATTCACTCACTTTCTTATAATAATCATACATTTTTATTAGGCACTTCACTTTGTAAATTTTTCACTATAGATCAATATGCATTCACCAAGTACTATCAGAGCACCACAAAAATGTGTTTAACACTTTTTTAGTATTTTAGATTCAATTAGAAAAGTGTATGAAACCCATTTATAAAAACTTTTGTTTATCTATATGTAGCATAGTTCCTCAAAAAACCTTACTACATTCAACCACTACACACCACTTTTTAAATATACCATAGTGTAATGAATTTTAGTAAAATATACTACATATCTCTACCATCATTCCTACATGCTAAAAACCTTGTGCCAAAATCACAAAGATCCTCTATGTAAGTATGCATAACCATCTGTGTGTTTTATGCTATTTGGTGTTTTACACAAACACGCTTAATCAAATAAAATTATTTTAAATGGGTAATACTATGTTAAGAGACATTAAGATACATTAAATAATAAAAATTTAGCTAGTTTAGTAAATACAATCAAATACAATGCAACCAAGGGATAGAGAAATCATATCTTATTGTCTATATCCATGCCTATAAATATTATGACTATATTCCCTATTATTTCCATAGTACATGAATGATATAATGTAATTAAGTATATTACAAGGATTCCTTGGTCAAAATAAATCATCAATAGAAAAGATGGTCAGTCTCTCATTTCTCACTCCTCTACTTCCTATGCTTCTTATTGACAGTAAAAAATTCCATGCCAATGAATCAACCCTTTTACCTATCAGAAAGGTCTATATGGAATCGTACTAGTCTAAGTATAAGGGTAGAAGGAATAATAATTGATTCCAAATATGCATATAAGGGTTTTTTTAATAGTTCTAAGAAATAAAGAGTAAGTCAAATATTAAACAATACACAATTATAATTCAAAAATCAAATGCATCATAACATGATTATGTAATCTAACCTATCTGATAGAGAAAAAATATAGAAGAGGTAGTCCCTTGAAGGAAATATCTACGATTATTTATAATTATATTGAATCAAAAAATTTATAATCACTTGATATCTCTTAAGCTCAAAATAAATTAAAAGAAAAGAAAAGAAATAAATCAATGGATAAGTAAAACTAACAGAAATGAAAACCGAATAATAAAATGGAAATAAACACTGACATATTAATCCAATAATAAAAAGACAAAACTAAATTAATCTAACTTCAATATATGAAATAAACAAGAAAATATTTAATTATCTATCTATAAAATTAAAGTACGACAATACTAAATGAAATAATAATAACAAAATAACTAAATACTAATCTAGAAACTAACTAAGAATATTACTAATTACTAGAAATATTAAATAAGTTAAATACAACTAACTAATAAATTAAAATAATATCATGTAAGAATCAAATAATAATTATTAATTACATTAATACATTTAAATAAGAATAGTAATCAAACAAAAGAGCTTAAAATTAAAGAACAAACAAGTTGAAAAAATAACATGAAATATCTAAGATAAAAACATATAGAAAATATAATTAAATGTAATCCTATATTTAAGTTAATATAATCAAATTAACTAATCTAAAATAAAAAATAAATTAAACAAACCAAATTAAAAATAAAATTTTGAGTCTTTAGAAAAGAGTCATCTTAGAATAAATGAGATAAGATTTATTAAGAAATTGAAATATGGGTACAAACAGTCTTCAATCAGATCAAAAATTATAATCAAAAGATCAACAAAATGTCATAATATGTGATTTATTCATCATTATTCAGGTCAAGTAAATGTATTTATACTCATATGACTACATATATGCAATCGTCTGAAGATATTAAGGCTTGAAGTCTTCAGATAATCAGTTTATAAATAAGAACCTGGATATACCTATGATAAACAAGAAAATTACTTCACCATCAAAGAATGTATTTTTTAGTCTATCTGAAAGTAGACATTGATCTCAAAGATGTTTTCACAAAAAATAAAATAATGATAGATAAAATTCAAATAAAAAATAACTCTTCATCTATATTTTTTTCTCCTTTGTAATGTCCCTTTGATCTATTTATAAGCAATATCCTCTAGAGATAGTTAGAAAATAAGTTGCAACTAACTTTAGTTAGTTTTTTTAACTTATAATTAACTTTTAAAAGTCAATTATTAAACTTATGACTTATATCTTTATAAATTTACAATTAAAATAAAGTCTAATAGATCAAATTTTAAATATAATAGACCAATAACATTTCTAATGGGTGGGGACCCTTGACTCAGTTGAATACATTTAAATGAATAGATAATTATGTACAACCATGTTAATTATGATAATAGTTAAATAAAATTTAAATAATCATAACATTAAATTCCATAAGTATTTTCCATAATAATCTATAAACCTGCTAATAAATTATTTTGCATAAATTGAAAATGTTACTACATATCACAAACTAGTGAAAACTATCAACATTATCAAAAATCATCACCAAGATAACAAGTCAAAGTATAACTTATGAATAGAATTTAAAAAATAATCTAATCATAATTTGTATAAAAATTTAAATCTATTATAAAATCACCCTTTTCATTTTGGTACTCTATGTACTCCATAAATACAATGAGAAGTTCAACCAAGTTAGTGCCTTCTAAATCATCTACTTCCAATTTAAGCTTCTTTAACATCATAAACACCAATGGATGTGTTGTAGGGATAATATAAAATTTCCTATTATAAGAAATTATTTTAAGCTCAGTTAAAGGAATTAAGGTATTAAGTGGCACAATCAAAGGAGGATGCAATTTTGTAGCTAATTCAAGTACATTTTCAGCTTGCTTAAGTAATGTGGATCATATTGGATATTAGTATGCATATGTTGAGAAGTATCACTTGGAGTGACCCATACATAAGTAAAATGTCTCTAATGTGCTCTTATAAATCCTCTATTACCATAAAAATTCAAATCTATAGCAGGTAAATATTTAAGCCCTTTCTAAAAAAATGGATTAGCAACATCAAAATGAATAGATACAAGAGTACTGTATACACACAATATTTTCAAACTTTTATCAAATACTAATGCTTTACATCTTGAAGGAACTGGTCTATACTCAATTTCAATGAGTGCATACCCTAAGTGGTGCACTAGAAAAGGGGTGGGTAGGCCATTTGTACTTTCCAAGATTATTGTCCCTTATTACCACTTATTACCATTCCAACTAGCTCCTAAAAACCATTCCCTAAGCTATTAATCATCTTTTACACCCTCCTCTAGTCTTTTCCACTCTCCATACCTCTTTTCCTCACCTTAAATCCCTTTTAATAGTTGACTATACTAGGTCGATTGGGTTGACCTTGTATAGTTTTGGGTGATTTTCACTTAGGAACTAGTTTAGCTCATAGTTGACCTAACTCATGACCTAGTGAATTATTATCCAAAATTGTGCAAGGTCAACTATTTTGACCCTATTGGCTAATATTTTTAGAAGAGTTTAGGGTCAAATCTACCTATATATATAAGATCATTTCATAATTATTTCATATGAAATAAATATTTATTATTCATTTATACTTCTTTACAATCTATTCTTCTACCATTCTACTTGAGAAGTCTTAGCTTAAGGTTTCTACTTGGAAAATCTAGTCTTGTGGATAAGTATTAAATGATTTGGCATTTCTTAGTGATACTTAAAAACCACAAAAACTTCTTATGAAGACCCTTTGGCTAAGGGAGAGATTGAGTCTCAATGGGTTCATCATTTAGGTAAGTATTCTCTAACTTTGCTCCTCTCTTTAGTAAATATAAGTAACATAAGTATTGGATTCAAATAATATTACTCTTCTTATTCCATGTATTAGGGTTATATAACTTAATTGATATTCTCCTATACATGTTTTGATTGTTTACTAATCCCTCATATTATACCACATGCTTTGGTGATCACTAGATTAGATTTGCTTTACTTGTTATTAATTTAGTGAGATATCAAAACATAGGACCCCTTTAGGGTTATTGCATGATTTTGCTTGATAGGGGGCTTTGTAACCCTCCCTAGAATTGTTTATTATGGTAATAGATCCCCAAATTAGGTCTAATGGATCCCCATATTAGTCATGTTCCTACTTAACAAATGTGTCCTTAATCAAAAGTATATGGTATGATCTATCTTCTCCAAGTTAGGACTGATTTATAGACATGATACATTTTTGATTACATAAAATATGGTAAACTCGACATGAAAATAATCCTTGTAGGTTTTTGTTTCACTTATTTCATTATTTTATCATTTTTATTATCATATATTTGTGATACTAGGTTGATTATATCGATATAGTTTTTACTTTTGTGCATAGATTCAACATATAGTCACATCAATACAACTCTATTTTATCTGTGTAAGGTTTTTACCAGGTTTAGTCTACTAGGTCAACCTAGTCAACCTTGTACATTTTCAAGCATCTATTTTAACATACTAGGTTGACCCAATTGACCTTGTATATTTTCAAGTTTTCAGCAATAGAATTTGTAGAGCTAGGTCAACCCAGTTGATGTAGTTAGTAGAACTTGTAAGTACAAATCAAGGTTCTTCAACCACAATATATTATTTATTTGCATCCTTTAACCCACCAAGGTTGATTTATATCCTTTTCTATCATTTTTAATATTTTTTATAGTTCTATTTTTCATAGTTTATCATCTTTAAAACTGCCCCTACATAGTCAACTAGGTTGACCCTATCGACATAGTTTTATATTATGTGTTCTATCTAGAAAGCTAGGTTGACTTTGTTGACATAGTTCAATTTTAGACCCTTACTTCTGTAATAAATAGGTGACACTATCGACCCTATTCTATATTCTCTATATACATTATCAACTAGATCAACATTATACTATGTCTCAAAGTTGGAATTAATTGTTATATGGTAGTAATTAGCTCACTCTTTCATTTCTTATTGCTTGCATGCTTAGAATAGATCACATAGTCTAATTAGGTGGTTTTAAAGATACCATTTAGTTTCACTATTTTATCTTTTATGTACCAAATCAAAAAATCTTAAAAATTATTTTAACAATTATCTACCTAATGCCAACCTACTTGGATTTCATCACCAAGGGGGAAGCCAACTTGGTTTTTTGGCCAAGTATAAACATGTATTTAATGGTATATTTCAGCTAATCACTTGACACCATTATCATTATAGTGTGTTAAGAGAGGGGGTAGGCCCCAATACCAATCTAGTACCATTTCCAATATAGATCCCTTTCAATCCAAACATCTTAAAAATATCCTTATATTACTTTCTAGTTGCTTACTTACATCTAACTCCTTATCACATTTAAAATAATATTCTAATAATCTAACAACACTCAAGTTGACCACTTAGTTTGATTTTACTTTCAAGTTAACTACTTATTTTTCACTTAATTATATGTTGTATTGCAAACAATTATATTAGTCAGTGTTGGTGTAAGGTTTTGTGTTGTGTGCCTTAATTGGATCAACCTCATCGACCCAATTGATTGAGTGTTTCCTTTCATTTCTTAATTTCCTAAAGTACTTACAAAAAATTTTAGTACACAATTATTTTTATCAACAAAGTCTCTTTAGATTGTCTATTTTTCCCCTACTTATTCTACTAGGTTGACCCTATCAAATTTGCACCATTTCCAACCCCTATTTTATATATTAGGTTGACCATATCAACTCTGTACAATTTTTCAAACCCTATTTTCTCTACTAGGTTGACCCAATCAAATCTATAACTTTTTTATATTTTCTTTGTTAGTTGATCTAATTCTCTATTTCTCTTTCTTAGAATTTTGTTCATTTATCTCAAGTCATAATGAAGTCTCCTATCAAAATCTTCTTGGATAGTTTGAATCTATCTAGATACTACATGGGATGTTCATTTCTCCCTCTCTTTTCCTCCTAAGAGCATCATCACTCTTGGGGAAAGTCTTCCCCTCCTTCCTCCATGACCTATAACATGGTGCAAATCACACCTCAAGATGAA
Source organism: Torreya grandis (assembly GCA_037957365.1). Classification (NCBI taxonomy): domain Eukaryota; kingdom Viridiplantae; phylum Streptophyta; class Pinopsida; order Cupressales; family Taxaceae; genus Torreya; species Torreya grandis. Next base: position 159,313 of record JARHVA010009967.1, on the reverse strand, counting down.
GTTGATGGGTCTGATCCATTATATACTTACCAAGATACTTCTGATCTTCAAAACCTTCAAACTAATGTGGGATAATTTAACACAAGTCTAATCAATAATCCCACTTATAATCCATCTTCTAACAACTCTCTCCTTAATACCAATTTGGGGAATCCTCCTACCAACACCAACCCACCTCTTGACACAAATCAACTTATTACCCAATTTATATGAAAAATGAACATAAGGAAAAGCTCTAATAATAGTCAAATGATGTAACTTCAACATCATTTCATTAATATGGCTAATCAACTAAATATTCATCCTCAAGCTAATCCCAATTACATTCCTCCACCTCTTAGTGATGCCTTAGACAATGTTATTCCTCAACCCATAATGAATAACAAGATGATTTAAACTATTCAAAATGATCATTTATTTCCCTTCATTATGTCCATTTATATTGGTAACATATCTCTAGCTATCAAGTATGATGGGACAAAAGACCCTGCCTCATTTCTTAAAGCATTTGGCAACCTTTACAAAGAGTGGATCCAAACTAATACCTTCACCACAACTAAACTCTTAGTCAACACCTTCAATGGAAATGTATTAGAATGGTAAAACCAATTACCCCAGCAATCTATTTGGAAACTTGAATATTTAATCAGTCCTTTAGTTAAAGAGTTTCAACACAATGATCTTCCCAAAAATTGTCTTATCCACTTCATCAATGATAAGCAATATCTCATTGAATAAAATCATAACTTTATAAAAAAATGGAAATAATTGACCCATAAATTTGACCATAACATGACTGATGATAACTTATTCAAACTCTTTATCACTGCTTTAACTCCTCTTCAATATAAGGTTTAAACTTTTGCTCCCAAACACTTAATGAATATCTTGACCAAGCTAAATGTGAAGAATTTCTTATGAAGCAATTCAAACATGATCCTAAACTTTTAATAGGATATTTTCAAACATATACCAATTATATCACCAGTAATACTCCACAAACCAAACCTAGAGTTACCAAATCTGACATCTCTTCATCTTCTCACACACCACTTTTTGTGCAACAAATGAAATAAATTTTATTTCCATCTAGGCCTTTCATCTATCCTAATAATACTCCTAAATGGTATGAACCTAACCAATTTTGCTGGTTCCATGACAAAATTGGTCATTCCAATTAATCTTGTATAGGTCTCACTAAATTTATTGTCTCCGATATGCTTGGTTATTTGTTTAATCATGAAGCCATGATCAACCTTCATCGTCAAGAGTATACCATTACTTCTAAAAAATGATAGGTTTATAAAGCTTCTAAGTCTAATAACCAAAATATTTTTCCAATAATCAGCCTAATACCAATGATGTTTATGCTTTTGATGTTGATTATGATCAATATTATAACAATTCTCAATATGTTAACATTACTAAGGTCAACTATCATTGAAAGCTGACTCACAAAGATCTTGTTACCAAACCTAAAAATCCATCCTTATAAGAAAAAATTCTCAAGGATATTATAACTACTAATATAACTTTTAAATCCCATGAGGAACTACTTCCTCATTCTAAACCTCTAACTATAGCTATTCCTTAAAAATCTACTTTACCTCATAAACCTTATGTTGGTTCTTCTTCTAAATCTCATTGGAAATTTCTTAAAGAACTTAAATCTATGCCTTGTAAGATTCCACTTATGGAGTTGGTTTGTACTTCCCCTATCATCAAAATTTCCTTATGTAACAACTCTAATAAATTGAAGATCCATCCTCTATCGATGAATAACCACCTTCTATCGAAACTCAACCTACCAACATAAATACCATTGAAACCATGTGTCCTAATTCCAAACCATCTATTGAATTTATTGAAGAGGATATGATCAATGATGAAATTATTTTTCATGCTAATGATCTACCACTTTTTATTAAAATAACCATTAATACTACCCGTATCCATTAATTTCTAGTTGATGAAGGATCTGGTATTAATGTGACATCTTTGTGGCTTATCTAACAAATTAGTTATAACAAGGATAATCTTAAACAAACTCATCTTACCTATCACGGTTTTGATAAGACTAATCAAAAACCACTTGGTTGTATTTGGCTTCCATTAACTATTAGACCTAAGATCATTTGAACTAAAATTATGGTCCTTGGCTTACCTTTATCTTATAATATACTCCTTGGTGTCCCATGGACTCATAGAATGAGGGTTATCACTTCTTCTAGTAGCCAATGAATTAAATTATTACATAATGGCAAATGGTATAAGTATGAAGCTAATCCCAACCCATGTATTTTTCAACTTCCTAATCCCAAATCTCAATATCACATTCATACCATTTGTAAGATCAATAGTGCTCCTTTACTTGAGTTTATCAACATCAATATTAATTTACAAGTCACTCTTGTGGATTATGATGATGTTGAACCTAATGACTTACAAAATACTTAAAATACTACCAAGCTACTTCCATATATTTTGAAATGGCTTCCTCCTTATTTATTACCTCGAGACCATACTATTCCTCTTATTGATGAGATTACTAAATTTACCCCTCCATGTAATGCTCAAGAACCTTCTTTACCTAAATATTCCTTCACTTGGAATGATTTTAGAGTGGCTAAATTATTTCAAAATCTTCTCAGCATGTCTCCATGTATAGTTAGTAATATGGGGGTTTCACCTTCTAAAACTCCCCATGATGCTCAAGCATGTACAATTTCTCTAACATATGATGATAATTATATAATGGCTCAAGATCAATATCAAGACATAGATGTCCAACATTACTAGAAAACCTTAGCTCAAATCCATTATTTTAACTAGGATGTTCATACCATTTATACAGATCATGAATTATATCCTAAAGGTTATGTGATTCCTGCCAATTCTGCACTTCTTGATACCCCTTAGGTGGTAGAGAAAAGTATACCTTCTAAAATTTTAGAAATTTTTGCATCTCCTTTATCACCTATAGATCCTATCATTGCATCTGATCCCTATCATTGAAACCAAAAACATTATAATCCCTTATTATCCATCTCCCTCTCCTAATCTTGAGATTACACTCAATGCCAAGGTAACCAATGTTCATTAGATACATTCTGAGTATGATCACCATGCTAATCAAAATCTATTTATTGAAGTAGATGTTGACTATTATGGTCTTCATCCTATTTTTCCTAATGATAAAGCTATTATTAGGATACTTCATGTCCTAGAACCTCAACTTCCTTAGCAACATCACAAACTTGGGAATTTCAAAGCCAAATCCCCTTATTCAATAACTTCATTGCTAGAATTGATTCTAAACATAATCCAATCTCTTCATTACCTAATTTACCATATCACTTCTAAGATGCCAATGCCATGATTATTGAAGGAACCACTCACACTGATTATGGTACTCCATCTTAACCTTGACCAATTAGAGTTTCTCATGAACTCTCACCTACCTAACATGATAATTTTAGCTTAATATTTGATAAATATCATAAGATATTTACTTGGTCCTATGAGTACATGCTTGGTATTGACCCTAGAATTATGGTGCATAACATTATTACTTATTTTGATGCTAAGCCTATGTGCCAAAAGTAAATAAAATTTCTATCCAAGGTTTCCACTTTATGTCACAAAGAAATCATCAAATTAATCAATGATAAATTTATAAAACTAGTAGATTATTCTGAATGGGTTTCTAACATTGTTCCCATTAGGAAAAAGGTCACTATGGTCATTTGCATTTGTATTGATTTTTGCAATCTTAGCCTCACTTGTCCCAAGGACAAAATCCCTTTACCTTTAATAGATGCCATCATTGATTCCACTATTGGTTAGAAATTTTTATCTCTTATGGATGCCTTCTCAGGCTACAATCAGATTCACATTACCCTTAAGGACCAATATAAGACCAATTTTACCATAGAATGGGGTGCCTATTGCTATGTTAATATGACTTTTACCCTAAAAAATGTGAAATATGTTGTTCCCAAAATCTGTCACTTGTTTTTGTAGACAACATGCTGATCATTTTGGTTCTGCAAGCCAAAATGGTCTCTTTCTTTCTTTCAAAATGTTCTGAGTAGTTAAGTTTTTCAAATATTCAAGCCTTTTCCGTTAAGGAAATCATAGGTTCAACAGGCGAGATTTTGCAAAGGGAAGTTCAAAACACTTAAGGCATTTACTTAGTGTTTTAAAGATGGTTCAATGCTGAGGTTCAATAAAAAGGACTCAATGATGGGTTTCAAAGAGTAAGAATGAACCATTGAACCATTGAACCCCACCTTCAAAAGGTTCAAAGGTTTAACGAGTTCAAAGGTTCAACAACTTCGACAGACTTAAATAATAAAAGGATTCAAAGAGTTAAGATTGAATCATTGAACCATTGAACCTTGAAATTTGAAAGGTTCAAAGGTTCAAAGGTTAAATGAGTTCAATGAGTTTAACAGACTTAGAGAATGAAAGGATCTAGAGAGTTTGAAGCTTCAAAGGATTCAAAGAAATAGATCTGAACCATTGAACCATTGAACCTTGAACTTCAAAAGGTTTAAAGGTTCAAAGGTTTAAAGGGTTCAAAGAGTTCAAAGTTCAAGTGGAAGCTTCGAGCGAATGGATGAAGTGGAAGATTCCATAAAGAGGTTCAAAGAAATGGTTCAACCAAAGAAGAAAACCAAGTGAATGCAGCCCTTTGCAAAAGATTGAATCATTGAACCATTGAACCTTTGAACCAAAAGAGTTCAAGGTTCAAAGGTTCAAAGTGGTTCAAGTGACTGGTGACATCCCCATGGATGTCAAATTTAGGGTGATGGAATAACCATTGATTTTCAAAAGACCTAAGAATATACTCAATGACTAGCCAAGAAAAAGGCTGAAGAAGCTAGCTGAAAGCGAGAAGATGGCCCCGAGAGCTCAGATCACAAAGAAGAGACAAAACATGGAAAGGAAGGAGGGAATGACTATAAAAAGTCTAGAAATATCTGTAGAAGATTTATTCTAGTAGGTGGAACAGTCCACCAGGTAGACATCAAAAAGAGCAAACATTCAAAGGCACGGCCTATTTTTCTGCATTAAGTAAAGGTGAATAGATAGTCGTGTAAGCATCATAAAGAAGACCAAACAACCCATGATTAGGAGGAGAGATTTGAGATGATTTAGAATGCCAAAGTCAAGGCTAATGACATATTCTAGCATGGCCCTTTCATAGATATTCAATGCATTCAATTTAGCATGGGTTGCTTTCATGAAAACAAGCGCCCAAGTCTTTTTTTTTGATGCTATATATTATAATCTCTCATTTTGTATAATGGAGATCTCTCCATTATTAGAAGTGAAGATTTGCCAAAATTGAAAGGCATTTTGAGACTTTGAGCTCAGACTGTTAATCATATTTTTTTAAATGAATGAGAAAGCAAGTGACCTTTCAAACTTTATGTTAAAATAGCTTGTGTCATTTAGGAAATTGTTCTTATGTCTTTTTTCCTAAATACAGTCTTGTTCATTTAATCAAACAAGTAGAACAAGTGGAAATAATTTAGAAGATGTCCTGAAGCTGACTATGGGAGACTTTGTGCTACCATAATTGTCTTTAGTCTATGTTTTGTGTAAAGGATACTGGAGAGACTTTGAGCTCCCCTTATCCTTCATAATCTTTTTCTCTGTTGTAGTTTTAGGTGGAGACTTTGGGCTACACTTCATTCTATGGTTTCCTTGTCCTAAATTAGTGGGAAAAGCAATGAAAGGTTTTGTGCTTTCATGGGTTTCTTGTGGTTACAGTTACTACCCAAGAAGAATTCTTACTGTTTGTTGAATATCATTTTTGAAAGAAGAAAAGTGCCTTCAGTAATTACACTAGAATTATCCTCTATTCTATGAACATCATCTCTAAAAAAAGAGAGATGGATGGTATGATTTCACCCCTATGTATATTTTTAGCTTATATATATATATACTATAAATTATAAGGAACCTCCACTTGCTGAGAAGAGAGATTTATCTCATTTTGGCTGTGGTCACCACACCCATTTTACTGCATAAATCTCCTTTTGATGTGGTTGATGTAACCATATTTCTGTTAATTAGCTGGTGAAAAAATATTCACCCAACAATTTTTGGCAACTCCGCTAGTGATGAATGAGTAATTTTGATCTTTTTCTAGTAGCTCCATGCCAATAATTTTTGGTGACTCCACTAGGGAAGAATGAAATATTTAGTTCTTTTCTATTAGCATTTCATATTTTTTGGGGATAGAACACAAACAGCTCCATGCCAATAGTTTTTGGTGACTCCGCTAGGGAAGAACAAGCATTTTGAAGCCTCAAGCTTCAAATTGAAGTATTTCTAGTTCTTTTCCATTTCCATTTCACACTCTGGTAGATCCACCATACACACAAAGCCAGAGAGCTCAAGGTATTGTTGACCATGTATTTGAGTTAGAGTAGCTGAGTAATTTTGATCTTTTTCCTCCACCATCTCACCTTCAGTGAACCTAGAGTTTTCCTCTTACAAACATCAGGTCCCTAATACCAGGCAAAGTTACTCTTTCCTCTGCTAGTAGATCTTTATCTATACATATCCCACAAATATTTATTGTCCCTCCTTTCAACAACCATATCATGGCAGCTCAAGGCCCATGGGGTAATACTTTTGGTCCTTTGAATCTAACCCCACCTCTACATGAGCTACCCTGTAGTTCAAGAAATAATTTTCCCAAGTTCTATGGTGATGGGAAAGATCATCCTAATGAACATATTGTAGCCTTTTGCATAACCTATGGTATAATAAGCATTGAATATGAAGACATTATAGTCAAAGTATTTGTGGAAACATTGTAAGGCACTGTTGTAGACTAGTTTTATCATTTCTAAGCCCAAACAGTGACTGAATGGAACACTTTCAAGGCCAAGTTTGAGGCTAGATTCAAACCTACAGAAGATGCACATGCCCTATTAGCCCAACTCACATAAATGAAGAAGGAACCTCATGAACCCATGCAAGACTTCATTGCTAAATTTGACAAGTTGAGGAATAGGATTCCTATAATTTCTTAGCAGACACCTGAGAATCTTAAATGCTTCTTCATCAATTCTCAGCTTCCTAAAGTGAGTTTTATGCTGAGGTGGGCTGGCCACATAGACCTTGCTGCAGCTTAGATTTTGTCCACTAAGGTTCAAGATGATCTTATCTTGGGAGGAAAGATAAGAAGAGATCCTAATAGAAGTAAATCTTCTTCATCTTCTGAATCTTCTTCTATAGGCACCACTGATCTTATGGTACAAAATCTAGCAAATGAATTGATAGCTCTAAAAAGCAAATGGCACAAGAGATATTTACTTCTCCTTATTATTAGGATATATCAAGGAGGATGTTTCCAAACTAGTCATATCAGGGCACCCAAATCACCTTCCTCCCCCACTAGGGAGCTTGCCATTGAAGTAACACTAGCTAACTTAGCAGTTGGTTATCTTGAAACTAAATCTAATTTTTCTTTCCAACTTGAGTTGAACCAAGAAGATAATGTTGATCTCTTTGCAGAAGGCCAAGAAGAATTAGCTGGTGACTCCAACATTAGTTTCCTAAATTACCAAGATGAAGCGAGAAGTAAAGGAGAAGTGTTTGATGGATCATACACTATATTTACCAAGTCCTAAAACTAGTCAACTCAACAAGCTGATAAGGGAAAAATAGGGGAAGAATCTTGACCAGTAATTTCAATTTCTAAATGAGGGGCTTCTCTACCTTTCCAATCAAAGGCCCTGGTGAGCAATAAAAAAGTAAGTACCTCAAACAATCATGCACCTTCTACTTCAATTTCATAGACTAGTCTCACACCCAGTAAAACCTAGAATGATGGACTTCCTCTATTCCTAGTTCTTTTTAGTCATTTGATATTGTAGAGTAAATTTTTAATCTACGTTGCATTCAAATTTTTAGTCTCACGTTGTAGTGTTTTGATTCTCGCACACTTTGGTCATAGCAGCAGAGTTGGAGCAGAGCACGGGTTCATTTTCCATCTAAGTGTCAAAGTGTAGCAGAGGCTACCAAGTGGCATTGCCTAAGCACGAGTCCTCTTTCCCCCTTTCTATTTCCCTCATTTCATTTTTGCCTAAGTGTTGAATTTGCGCAGAAGCTACCAAGTGTTGCTTTCTAAAACATGGAGCCAGCCAGTTGGCATTATTCGAGACACTATTCATAACTTTTAAGAGAGCCGTGAAATGTGCCACATATCCAATAGTAGCTAAGTAGAATGCACCACGTGTCAGCACCCACGTCTCATATCATCGCCCACATTTCATTCTATTTTTTGGCAAAGATCTTTAACAAGCTAAGTAGTAGGGAGCAGTAGAAAGGACCAAGTGGCAGTCGTAGAAGGCCCTAGACTACCTTTTTTAGAGGAAAGTGGAAGTCACCATGTGTCGGCATCTGAGAGACAATTAGTTCAATGCCTGGGTTCAATGCTTTGGTTCAACATTTTGGTTTAATACCTTGATTAAAGTGTAAATGGTGTGCAGTGTTGAACCATTGAACCACTAAACCATTTTGGTTCATCAGGCAGTTTAAGGGAGTGTCCCAAAAAGGCCAAAGGGGTCAAGTACCTATTTGAGGGGCATTTTTTCCATTTTGTTTAAGTGCCGAAGATGAGCGGAGGCCGCCAAGTGTCATTCTCCAAGCCCCTTTCTACTCCATTCTTGAAAGAAATGAAAGATGCCACATACCCCTAGTAGAAAGAAGTGGAAGATGCCATGTATCTTCCCAAGAAAGTGGAGGCCACCATGTGTCAACTTTTGAGAGATCATCTTCAAGCTGCATTGCCGAATACAAATTATGGTAGGTCATGGGTGTTATTTCAAAGGTCTGCAGAAGCTGCCAAGTGTCACCATCCTCAGGAGCCTAATATGTGCCCCAAATAATTCTATAGCATAGCTAAAGAGAAGTGGAAAGATCTGCATGTCTTCGATAAATTAGGCAGAAAGCACCAAGTGTCATTCTCCAGTGCCTTCTAAGTGACAAGGAAAATTTTAGGGAATAGACTAACTATTCTTTCCCATTTCAACAGAATAGAGGGTCTTGCACAGGCACTCTTAGCTTAGTTAGAGATCAGTATTGGGCCGTAAATTTGGGAATGTGTGATCAATCTAGAGGGAAACTCGGCTGGAGTTAATTCTAGTAGATGGAATAGTTCACCAGGTAGATTTTTGGGGCCAACAAACATTGAAAGCGCCATCTATTTGTCCCATGTGAGTTAAGGGTGAAGTAGAATTACATGGGAAAGGGGATGATGGAAAAAGACATTCGAGGCTATAAAAGAAGGGAATACTCAATGAAAAAGGGGGGAATTTCTATAGTTTTAGACTGGGTAGAGTTTTTGACTAAGTAGTATCATTTGCTTTTGTCTCATTTTCTTGAGTTGTAAAGTTGATGTAACTGTGCATGTTTCTGTGCCTTTTATATGGTTGAATGAATTAAGAAGATTGAACTCTATGCCTTTGTTGATAGTATATGTGTCATTTGCTAAAGTAGTCTATACTGTAGATTTTCTAGAGTTGTGATTAGGAATGTCATTCACTTTTGTCTCATTTTCTTGAGTTGGAAGGTTTACATAGCTATACGTGATTTTTGTGCCTCTTATGCGACTAGAAGATTCTTATAAGACTGAACTCTATGCCTTTGTTGACATTTCTATATCTTAGCAAAAGAAGTCTTTGTTGTGAGCCTTTGTTTCTATTGTTTCAATCTTTTACATTGATCATGCACTTGTTTGCTCTTAAATGTGAATGAATCCTACATATAGTCTCATTGTGCTCAGGTTAGGATTAGGATTACTCTCAGGTGCATCGCCATAGTTAGGTTTCATTTCCTACATTTGCATTTCTATTTAATTTCCTATCCCTTTCCCCCAACACTTGATATAAAAAGAAGATACCAGCTTCTCTAAAATCTAGAGGTTGTTTCAAGCTGCAATATCCCATAGCTTGAAAATTCCCATTGTTGTTGATTAGAATCAAGCACAATTTTAAACATTAACAATTTTTGGCATGCCCGATGGGACTAGTCTTGAAGTTTCTTTCAAGACTGCATGAGCCAAAGAGCTATGAGGAGTCAGAGCTGTGGACCAGTCACCAGATCACAATCTGATACAAATCTAAGTATTTTTTTGCCACCTCTAGTAACAAGTCCAAGGAGAAAAGCTAACCAGTTTGCACCAATACTAAATATGGGAGCCCCTATACCCCCAATAAATTATGTGAGATGGAACAGTAGTAGCCCCTTAATCCTCCCAACACCACTAGCCATTTGGGATCCTATCCCAGTAAATGCTCTAAAAGCTCTACCCAAATTTAGTGGGCAAGACTTGAAAATGCCTACAAAACATCTTCAAGATGTATCGGATGTTTGTGCCATACATGTTGTCACACAACAAAATGTGGCCATAAGGTTATTAGTAGCTTCATTCAAAGGGAAGGCTTTAGAATGGTATCAGTCTTTGACCCCGAATACCATCTCTACATGGGACCAACTTGGAGATCTATTCTTTGAAAGATTTGTAGAGAAGGGTGATAAGTCTTCTTTGTTACAATAATTAATCACCATTTAGAGGGGACCACAGGAGGACATGACTGACTTCAACACCAAATTCCAAAAAACTTGGGATAGAATTGCTATTACAGCTAAACCACCACCAGGTATGGCCATAGTATTCTATCTCAAGGCTTTAAATTTAGATATATCTATTATGATTTAGTCACTGGGAGGACACACTTTGCTAGTGGCTTATGACTATGCGGTTAGAGCTAAGAATCATTTAATAGATGCTAGAAAGTTACCTCCAACGCCTTCCATGCCTATGTTCCCAAAAATTTCCTTTCCCTTACCTCAAGAAGTTCCTAAAGCTGTAAGCCCACCTGTGTCTATGTACACTTACCCTCAATCATCTGTGAAAGAACCTATCCCTACTTAGTCATTTGAGATGGATGATATCAAGAATATCCTAAGGACATTATATAATGAGTTGATTAATATAAAGAGATAGCATAATACTTTCCCTAAGCCCCCTTATCAAGGCTATCAAGGAAACATGTTTTTGTCCTAACCAAACCAATATCAAGGTCTTCCAAAACAAACTAACCATTAGCCAGCCAATCAATTAGTTGTAGTTCCCACACCCTCACAGACCATTCCTCCCAACTCAAATAGGGAGATGGTTCTAGGTCAAAATAACTATGTGGATGATACTAATGCTTGGTGTTTCCCTTGTAATGATGCTCATACACCTAGAGATTACCCTAGGGGTAATCTACAACAAAGGGTGGCTGAGCAGAGGAGAATGGATGGTCAATTTGCCAGTACCAGTAACAATCAAGCCTATCAATCTCCTAGTATGCAAAATTTAGTTCCAGTGGCTCAGATGCAAGGAATTTACTTGCAACAAGAAGAAGAAATAGCCTCGAAACATGCTTTGTTCTCATGGGTTGAGGGTGAAGAAGTAGTTTTCTTGAATGAAGCATATACCTCCTAAAGGCCAGTAGTGTAATATGATTATTACACCAGATCAAAGAGGAGAATGGTGGAGCAGCCTAAGATTGTAAGTGGTCAAGTCAATAATCCTCCATCTCAAGGGCAAAGGAACATTGCTATTAGATAAGGAGTACCTCAGCCAGTGTAAGATCAAGGGATTCCTACCCAAATTTAAGAAAAAATAAGGTATCCTTATTAACAAAAAACTCAGTCTTTGGGACCAATCAATGTGGTAGATCAATTGAAGAAGACTCCAACACAAGTGTCAATATGAGATATTTTGGCTATTCTTGAACAAAAGACACTATTGTAAGAAGCTCTGTAAGGGAAAGCAGTGCCTAGAGGTGTTGTTACCAAGGAAGGACCTATTAGAAAAGAAAAGCTCAAAGCTACAATTCCTCATCAGACAACAGCCTTTGTGAACGATGCAGCACAAGTAAATAAATCCAAGCTAGAGCCTTTTTATTTGACTCTGATAGTTAGAAAGAAACTCCTACATAATGCATTGATAGATTCAGGAGCTAGTACAACTGTGATGCCCAAGCAAATAGCTGATGCTTTAAAAATAGAATATGAACCCCTTGCAAAAGGAGTTATGCAGCTAGATGGCAAAATAGTATAAACCATAGGGAGAATTAAACAACTCCCATTGCAGTTATACACATGTCCCAACATAATTGTCAACCAAGATATAGTTGTCATAGATATACCTCTTATTTTTGGTTTATGTTTATCCAGAGACTTTACAGCAAAAATAGGAGGGTATATGTCTCTTGATTGGTCCCACCTCATCCTGAGAACCAAATATGGCTTGAAGATGAAAATTCTATCTGAACCACTATTTAAAGACCATATCACTAATGAACCAACAACAAGATTAGAAGCATATCATGCCATGTTAAATAAAGAAGAAAGGATTTTTATTGAAGAGCTAGGCAACTGGACTGAGCATGATAAAGAAGAAGAAAATAGCCAGTTGTTGGCTATGATGCATAGTGAACCATATGGGAACAATGACTCTTCTGGTCTGGGCATGTATGTCATTTTTGATGAGGACCAGGCAATCCCAAATGTTATAAGGGAAGAGACACCCACTACTCAAGATTCAGAGATCTGGACCTTAAATTTTGATGGGGCTAGAAGTAAACATGGTGCTGGAGCAGGAATTTGTCTTACTGCTCCAAATGGTGATAAAATTTTAAGCGCTATACGATTCTAATTTTCTTGCACTAATATTGATGCTGAGTATGAATATTTAGTACATGGGCTCCTTTTAGCCAAGAAAAAGGGAATAAAGAACCTAAAAGTAAAAGGAGATTTAGAAGTAGTAGTAAAGCAAATTAGGGAAAAGGTAGCAGCCAAAAATGTGAGAATGAGATCCTATAGGCATAGGATTTGGGATTTGATAGAATATTTTGAAGCTTTCAATATTGAGATAATCCCTAGAAGTCAAAACTCTGAGGCTGATAGGATGGCCCAGATTGGCTCATAGTTTAACCCAGCAACTGGCCTATTGGTTAACAATGATTCAGTAAAAGTTATAGTAAGGCTGACCATCCTAGACAATGATGAGAATTGGCAAGTATTTGAAAATGATGCTCATGTAGTCTCTTTCTTACAACAATCAGATGAGCTTGCTAATCAATTGCAAACCAAAATTGAAGAGGCATATGGTGATCATATTATACAATTGAGGACTAATAAGCTCGCTAAGGGATTGATCACCTTAGAAAACTTGTTTGATCTGAAGGATGTAAGCCTAGGAAAGAAGAGATTCCAAGTAGACAAAGCAGACTATTCTGAAGTAGAGGTGAGTGATGAGAAAAGGCTAAAAGTTGGGATTTATACAACTCAAGAAGAGAAGGAAAGACTAGTCAAATTGTGCCAGAGATATGACAGAGTCATAGCTTGGAGCTATGAAGACCTTCATAGATACAATAGAGACATTATCCAACACACAATAGGTCTCACCGAAGGGTCTAAACCCATCAGGCAAAAATAGAGGCCAGTAAATCCAAGGATTAAGCCTCTAATGGTAGATGAGTTGCAAAAACTTTTAAATTCCAAAATAATATTTCCAATCAAGCACTCAACCTGGGTATCAAATCTATTACCAGTTAGGAAAAGAATGGAGATGTAAGATTGTGTGTAGATTTTAGAGATCTAAATAGAGCATCTCCGAAAGACCACTATCCCTTGCCCTCCATGGAACAAATCCTAAAAATTGTGGCTGGATCAGAGAGATTTTATTTACTAGATGGTTTCTTTGGATACAATCAGATTTGGCTAGCTGAGGAAGACCAGTACAAAACTGTCACTACCAAATGGGGAACATTTGCCTACGCGAAGATGCCATTTGGCCTATCAAATGCAAGAGCCATCTTCTAAAGAGCTATGGATATAGCCTTTGGGGAGCTTATAAATAAGATTATCCTAGTCTATCTGGATGACCTCACTATTTTTTCAAAAAATGTCGATGATCATTTTGATCATTTAGAATCTATCTTCAATAAATGTCAGGGTTTTGGGATATCATTGAATCCCAAGAAATGCATCTTTGTTGTACCTCTGGGTAAATTTTTGGGACACATAATGTCTAAAGAATGAGTTTTTATAGATCCCAAGAGAATCATAGCTATAATGAACCTATCACTTCTAGTAAATAAAAAGGCAGTTCAGTCCTTTTTAGGGAAGATCAATTTTGTCAATAAATTCATATCTAATTTTACAAGCTTGGTAAGACCAATGACACTCTTGCTAAAGAAACACATGGTCTTCAAATGGACTACAGAAGGAAGGCAAGCCTTTGAGGAGGTTAAGAAGGCTTTCTTAGCAGCCCTAGTGCTTAAAAATCTAGATTTTTTTAAGCCCTTCGTAATGTATGTCTATGGAGGAGAGTCAAGTATTGCTGCTATCTTGACTCAAAAAAATGACAGGCAGGAGGGGGAATACCCAATAGACTTTTTCTCAAGAACTCTCAGGGATTATGAGACTAGATACAATTTTGTGGAAAGACAAGCCTATGCCATGGTAAAAGCCCTCAATAAATTTAGGCATCTGATATCAAGAAACAAAATTTTGATACTTGTAGCTCACACAAGTGTCAGGGAATACATCATGGAGGGAGAAATTACTAAGAAAAGAGCTAATTAGATCACTAAAATCCTTGAATATGATGTAGAAGTTAGGCCCACCAAGCTAGTCAGAGGAAGGGGTTTGTGCCAATATATAACCCAAGAGCTTGAAAAGATGTTACCTGAGGAAGTAGATGCAAAAGGAGAAATGGAGATGGTGCTAAAATTACAAGAGGTTGATCATAAATCTTGGGTCACAAGTAGGATTCTTTTTATGAAAAATGGGATTTATCTAAGAGGACTCCCTCAAAATAAGAGGAGATATTATAAGATACAGGGAGTTCATTTTGTTTTAATTAAACAGGTCCTTTTCAGAAGAAATTTTGATGGAAAATTGTTAAGATGTGTAAAACAGGCTGAAGCTGAGAGAATACTACACGAAATGCATCATGGAATATCAGGGGGCATTTTTCTGTAAAGACTACAGCCATAAAGATAAGTGAGGTAGGATATTTCTAGCCTACTTTGTTTGCAGATTGTTATCAGCTGGTTAAAAAATGTCAATCTTGCCAATATTATATGGGGATGAAGAGGAATGCAGCCATGCCCCTTAGTCCTATATTTATGGATGAACCTTTTGCTCAATGGGGTCTTGACTTCATTGGAATGATAAATCTAGTGTCCAGTATGGGTCACAAATGGATATTAACTGCCACAGACTATTTCACTAGATGGACCGAGGCAGTCCCACTTAAGGAGGCAACAAAGAATGTGATCCTAGATTTTCTAGGGAGTATCACTACTTGCTTTGGGGCTCCTTGCACCATCATTTTAGATAATGCTAAATCATTCTTGGGGTCTAAAGTATCTGACTTTGCCTTGAAACATGGAATATATCTAAAAACTTCATCTAACTATTACCCTCAAGGTAATGGTTTAGTAGAATCAACCAACAAGAACCTAATAAGACTCATCAAAAGAGTAAGGGTTGATCATCACAAAGAGTGGCATAAAGTGCTTAATCTAGCACTATGGGCTGATAGAATTATGCCTAAGTAGATGATCAAAATGTCTCCATATGAATTGGTATATAGAAAGTCCACTGTCATTCCCCTAAGCTTGGAAATCCCTCCTCTCCAGCTGATCAAACAAATTGAAATTGAAGAAAATGGCCCCATACAAATCAGACTCGTGAAACTTTTGGAAGTTCCAGAAAAGAGGGATATAGCCCATGATTCATTGGTTAAGCATCAGGGAATGGTTAAGAACTATTTTGATAAAAGGACTTTGAATCCTAATTTTGAAGTAGGCTTAATTGTTTTGAAATGGGATGCAAGGGCTGCTAAGTTGGGTCAGCATACCTAATTTGAAGCATTATGGATGGGCCCATATAAAATTCATGCGTGCAAGCAGAAGAATTCATTCAAGCTAGAGTTGATGGAAGGAGAACCTAAAGAGATTCCTGTAAACATAATCTATTTGAAGAATTTCAATTAATTTGGGTCTCTAATGTATTATAGTTAAATAATTTTCCTTTCTCACATTTTTTTCATTGTTCCCCCACTTTTCTTTTTAAATAAGTGTTTTAAACACATATCGATGGCTCTTTTGAAGCTGTAAATTTCACAATTTTGATATAGCAGAAGGTGGAGTTTTTTTTTGAGTAAGCTCAAAGGTCTTGGGGGTTGCTAGTAACTATAGAGTAAATTTTTACTCTACATTGCATTCAAATTTTTAGTCACGCATTGCAGTGTTTTGATTCCCGCACACTTTGGTCATAATGGTAGAGTTGGAGCAAAGCATGGGTTCATTTTCTATCTAAGTGTCAAAGTGTAGTAGAGGCTACCAAGTGGCATTACCTGAGCACAGATCCTCTTTCCCCCTTTTTGTTTCCCTCATTTCATTTTTACCTAAGTGTTGAATTCAAGCAGAAGCCGCCAAGTGTTGTTTTCTAAAACATGGAGCCAGCCAACTGGCATTGTCTGAGACACTGTTCATAACTTTCAGGAGAGCCAGAGAATGTGCCACATATCCAATAATAGCTAAGTGAAACACACCACATGTTGGCACTCGTGTCTCATATCAACACCCACATTTCATTCTATTTTTTGGCAAAGGTCTTCAACAAGCTAAGTAGTAGGGAGCACCAAAAGGTGCCAAGTGGCAATTGCAAAAGGCCTTGGACTACCTTTTTTAAGGGAAAGCAGAAGTCACCATGTGTCAGCATTCGAGAGATAGTCAGTTCAACACCTGGGTTTAATGCTTTGGTTTAAGGTTTTGGTTCAATACCTCAGTTAAAGTGTAAATGGTGTGCAGTGTTGAACCATTAAACCATTGAACCATTTTGGTTCATCGGGTAGTTTAAGGGAGTGTCCCAAAAAGGCCAAAGGGGTCAAGTACCTGTTCGAGGGGTGTTGTTTCAATTTTGTTTAAGTGTTGAAGATGAGTGGAGGCTACCAAGTGTCATTCTCCAAGCCCCTTTCTACTCCATTCCTAAAAGAAATGGAAGATGCCACATACCCCTAGTAGAAAGAAGTAAAAGATGCCACGTATCTTCCCAAGAAAGTGGAGGCCACCACATGTCAACTTCTGAGAGATCATCTTCAAGCTGCATTGTCAAATACAAATTGTGGTAGGTCTCAGGTGTTATTTCAAAGGTCTATAGAAGCTACCAAGTGTCACCATCTATAGGAGCCTAATATGTGCCTCAAATAATTCTACAACATAGCTAAAGAAAAGTAGAGAGAGCCGCGTGTCTTCGATAAATCAAGCAGAAAGCACCAAGTGTCATTCTTCACTGCCTTCTAAGTGACAAGGAGAATTTTAGGGAATAGACTAAGTGTTCTTTCCCATTTCAATAGAATAGAGGGTCCCACATAGGCACTCTTAGCTCAGTTAGAGTTTAGTATTGGGCTGTAAATTTGGGAATGCATGATCAATCTAGAGGGAAACTCAACTAGAGTTAATTCTAGTAGATGGAACAGTTCATCGGGTAGATTTTTGGGGCTGACAAACATTGAAAGTGTCATCTATTTGTTCCTTGTGAGTTAAGGGTGAAGTATAATTGCACGAGAAAGGGGATGATGGAAGGAGACATTCGAGGCTATAAAAGAAGGGAATACTCAATGAAAAATGGGGGACTTTCTATAGTTTTAGACTGGGTAGAGTTTTTGACTAAGTAGTATCATTTGCTTTTGTCTCATTTTCTTGAGTTGTAAAGTTGATGTAACTGTGCATGTTTTCATGCCTTTTATGTGGCTAAATGAATTAAGAAGATTGAACTCTATGCCTTTGTTGATATTATCTATGTCATTTGCTAAAGTAGTCTATACTGTAGATTTTATAGAGTTGTGATTAGGAATGCCATTTGCTTTTGTCTCATTTTCTTGAGTTGAAAGGTTTACATAACTGTACGTGATTTCTATGCCTCTTATGTGATTGGAAGATTCTTATAAGACTAAACTCTATGCCTTTGTTGACATTTTTGTATTTTAGCAAAAGAAGTCTCTATTGTGAGCCTCTATTTTTATTGTTTCAATCTTTTACATTGATCATGCACTTGTTTGCTCTTAAATGTGAATGAATCCTACATATAGTCTCACTGTGCTCAGGTTAGGATTAGGATTACTCTCAGGAGCATCACCATAGTTAGGTTTCATTTCCTGCATTTGTGTTTTTATTTCATTTCCTATCCCTTTTCCCCCAACACTTGATATAAAAAGAAGAGACCAGCTTCTCTAAAATCTAGAGGTTGTTTCAAGCCGCAATATCCCATAGCTTGAAACTTCCCATTGTTGTTGATTAGAATCAAGCACAATTTTAAACATCAACAGATATAATTGACCATGTTAAGAAGACCAAAATTCAAATGTCTAAGTTTGAATTCTTACAATCCAACCCTGAGTAGTTGGATAGGTTAGTTCAATGTGTCAAAAATAAAACCATCCCTGCAAGACAATAAATTTTGAAAGTAACTCCTAGTCCACCAAAGAACACATCCACCTAAAATAATTTTTTCATCACTCCTCCAGCTACCCTTGGGAAGACAGAACCATTTTATGTTTCCCTGTTGATAAATAGACATTAGCTAAATAATTGTATTATAGATTCTGACACCTCTGACAATGTGATGCCCACCAAGGTGGCAGACTCTCTTGGGTTTCCACTGACTAAAACTTTTGGGAGATATTTCTCCATGGAAAATAAACAAGTGCCACTTCTAAGGCAGATCAAAGATGCCTAATTTGTATTCATGGCCTTCCTAGATAAGAGGATTAAAATGATAGTCATGGTGGTTGACGTTCCATCTTCCTATGACATTCTGCTTGTGTGAAATTTTTTTAGGGATGTTGGTGGAGAATTGATCATGGACCTATCTGAGGTGATGAGCCCTGTCAAGGGCATCATGCAAAGGCTACTTCTTGAGAAGGAACATAAATACATTGTCACCCAAACATCAGCCCTTGAATCTTGAATTCTGTATGAATCTTTAGGCATGGGTGATTAATTTCTATCTACTGAAGATGTTCCTATTTTATCAGACAAAATTTTACTAGGTGACAGTCCAAAAAATTCAGACAAGACATCAGAAGAATTGCTAGGGCATAGTATAGATGAAAGAGGATATTCCCTTCCTAATGAAGAAAAATATGAAAGGAGATTAGATTCTAATGATGTTTGGATTATGGAATTTGATGACAATAATTCTTCTAATAGTTCTGGAGCTAGAATTGTTTTGATATCTCCTCAAGGAGATATTTTTCCATACTCATACAAGTTATAGTTTAGCAACACTAACAACACTACTGAGTATGAGTCTTTGCTACTTGGATTAAAGGTCTCTCAAGCTAAAGGCATCAATCATCTTCACACCTAGGGAGATGTTGAGCTAGTGGTTTGTCAAGTAAAAAAATTGTATCAAACCAAGAATGAGAGATTGTGACATTATCACAATTTGGTGTGGGACTATCTTGAAAGTTTTGATGCTTTCAATATTTTTGTAGTGCCCAGAGAGCTTCATAATCATGTAGATTCATTGGTTGTCTCTGCAACCCTCATGGTTCCTTACAAAGACTTTAAAGAACAAAATTACACTATCAAACTAGTCTTTTAACCAAGTGTAATTGATAATGCCAACCATTGGTAGGTGTTTGATGCTGACAGTCAAATCATGTACTTCACTAGACTTGAAGAGCAATGAACTATGGTAGTGGGCCATACTGCTAGGCATCAACATCAGGCAAATAAAATCTTTGGCAAGAGAGCAAAGATTCATGGTATAGATCGAGTCTTGTTAAGGGGCGAGAAGAGGAAACCAAAAGGAAGGCATAGAAAATTGGATTCTTAGTGGAGAAGTCCATTTGCCTATCACTGATTTTGGGGTGAAAATAGTCTCTTGCTGATTTATCAAGATGAGATGCCATTTTTTTTGCCTCATAGTGGGTAGCATCTGAAGCACTTTAATCCTTAAAGTATCAGATAAGTCTAGTTGTATATATGTATAATTTTTGTATAGTCTTCCTTTTATTTTGTGTTGTTCATTTGTTTTTGGCACCTTTATTTTTGGGTAGCATGACTCTATAACCCAATGGCATAGATGAAGGCACTGAGATTATAAATTCTACTCCCTTCAATTGTTTTAAAATTTCAATCGATGGAAGTTCCCCAATTGGAGCCAGCTATTGTTCCCAAAATCTGTCACTTGTTTTTGTGGATAACATGCCGATGATTTTAGTCTTGTAGGCCAAAATGGTCTCTTTATTTCTTTCAAAATGTTCTGAGTAGTTATTTTTTTCAAATATTCAAGCCTTTTCTAGTAAGGAAATCTCAAGTTCAATAGGAGGGCTTTCTCAAAGGGAAGTTCAAAACACTTAAAGCATTTCTTTAGTGTTTTAAATATGGTTCAACACCGAGGTTCAATAAAAAAAGACTCAACGGTGGGTTTCAAAGAGTAAGAATGAACCATTAAACCATTAAATGCCACCTTAGAAAGGTTCAAATGTTCAACGAGTTCAAAGGTTCAATGGCTTTGACAGACTTAAAGAATAAAAGGATTTAAAGAGTTAAGATTGAACCATTAAACCATTGAACCTTGAACTTTGAAAGGTTCAAAGGTTCAATGAGTTCAATAGACTTAGAGAATGAAAGGATCCAGAAAGTTTGAAGCTTCAAATGATTCAAAGAAATAGATTTGAATCGTTGAACCGTTGAACCTTGAACTTCGAAAGGTTCAAAGGTAAAAAGGTTCAAAGGGTTCAAAGAGTTTAAAGTTTGAGTGGAAGCTTTGAGTGAATGGATGAATGAGAAAGCAAGTGACCTTTCAAACTTTGTGTTGAATGAGAAAGCTCAGGTTGTTAATCATATTTTGTTAAATGAATGAGAAAGAAACTGACCTTTCAAACTTTGTGTTGAAATAGCTTGTGTCATTTAGGAAATTGTTCTTATGTCTTTTTCTTAAATACAGTCTTGTCCATTTAATCAAACAAATAGAACAAGTGGAAATAAGTTGGAAGATGTCCTAAAGCTGACTATGAGAGAATTTATGCTACCATAATTGTCTTCAGTCTATATTTTGTGTAAAGGATACTGGAAAGACTTCGAGCTCCCCTTATCCTTCATAATATTTTACTATGTTGTAGTTTTAGGTGGAGACTTTGGGCCACACTTCATTCTACAGTTTCCTTATCCTAAATCAGTGGGATAAGCAACAAAAGACTTTGTGCTTTCATGGGTTTCTTGTGGTTATAGTTACTACCCAAGAAAAATTCTTGCTATTTACTGAATATCATTTCTGAAAGAAGAGAAGTGCCTTCAGTAATTACACTAGAATTCCCCTCTATTCTATGAACATCATCTCTAAAAAAAGAGAGATGGATGCTATGATTTCACCATGTGTGTATTTTTAGCTTATACACACACACACACACACACACACACACACACACACACACACACACACACACACACACACACACACACACACACACACACACACACACACACACACACACACACAATAAATTATAGGGAACCTTCCCTTGCTAAAAGGAGAGATTTATCTCATTCTGGTTGTGGTCACCACACCCATTTTTCCACATAAATCTCCTTTTGCTATGGTTGATGTAACCATTTTGCCGTCAGTCAGTTGGTGACAAAATATTCACCCAACAAAATCCACTTAAAAATTAGCAATGACTCATATATTTCATGGTATTATCCATAAAATTGTTGAAACCTATGTGGATAACCTCATTTCTAAATCTAAAATTTGTAAATCTCATCTCTCAAATATTGTTATCTTCTTAAATACTGGGTTAGACTAAATCCTTACAAATGTGTCTTTGGTGTCATATTTGGAAAATTGTTAGGATTCCTAGTCTATCTCCATAACATCAAAGTTGATATATCTAAGATTATTTCTATCATCAACATGCCCATTCCTCATTCCATTCCTGACATTCATACTTACTTAGGCAAACTTGGGTCAATTAGATGATTCATCCTTGAAATGGCTTATTGCATCCACTCCATCAATTTTCTTCTTAAGAAAGGTAATGCCTTAGAATGGATGGATCCTTATCAAAAATCATTTTATAACATTAAAGAGTCATTTCTTCACTTGTCTACATTGCATGCCCCTTCTAATGATCAACCCTTAATCCTATATACTTATTCCACACCTATATTAGTTGGGGAAATGCTTTCCCAATAAGATGATATTGGAAGCAAATATGCCATTTATTACATTAGCTTAGGCCTCACCGATTATGAGACATGTATATCAACTTCAAACATGATTACCTCACCATCTATTTCATAGCTAAACATCTTTGACACTACATGCTATACCAGACCAATTATGTCATCATTCATTTAGATCCACTTCATCACTTCTATAAATATTTTCTCCTAGAGATAGAATTGTAAAATAGATGGTCCTTCTTATGGAATTTTCTCTTTATATTATGACTCGAAAATTTGTTAAAAGACAATTCATAGTTGATCAACTTGTTATAGTTCTTGTGCCATCTACCAATCACCTTCAAGATAGTCTTTTATATGACAATATCTTCTATATTTAAGGTCTCAATCAAGATATCTCTCTCAAAGATTGTTTTCATAACTTTACCACTGATCTTGAATCAAATAATCTAGACAAATCCAATATTTCCCTTGATACTATTAAACCTAAAGTAGTTATCAAAGAGCTTCTTGAAATTAACATAGACTTACATGAGGATATTTGGACCCTTCACTTTCATGGTGCTAAATTCCTTCAAAGAGATAGGGTAGGTTTCATTCTTGCTAGTCCTTTTGGAAAAATCATACCTTTAGCTTTTCTCTTCACCTTTGATGTCACTGGTAATATGGATGAATATAAATATCCAATATTAGGCATGAGAGTTTCCCTTGATTTAGACATCTAATACATGCATGCTTTAGGTGACTCTCTACATATTTTTTTCCAAGTCAATGGTGATTATCAATGCAAAAGAAAAAATATGATTACCTATCATCAAATTACAATCACTCTCACTAAGTATTTCATCTCCTTCACTATTAAGCCTATCCCTCCAGATCAAAATTCCATTACTGATTCCCTCACTTCTTTAAATTCTCTCTTTCATCCCCACCAAGTTCTTTCTAATCATAATTTTCTTATACAAATAAGAAAATGTCCATCCTCTACTCAACCACCATATTTGATCATCTCCACATTAAGGTTATCACCATGTGACAAAGTCTATGGTGTAAATATATCATTCAATTTTTAGAACATCAAACTTATCCTCCTAACTTATACTCTCATGAAAAGACACATCTTCATAAATAAGATTTTAAGTATGTATTTTGGAATAACATCCTTTATTATCATAATGTTGAAGGTAATTTACTCTATTGTGTTATGCAAAATGAGGTACCTCCTCTTCTTGAACAAGCGCATGAGGGCATTTGCAGTGGCCAATATAGTGGACATACTACAACATGTAAATGCATACATATGGGTTAATTTTTCTTACTCTTGAAAATTATGAAATCAAATTTTTAAAAATGTGTAATCCTTGCCAACATTATGGTGATCTAATTCATTCACCTCTAGCTAAGATTCAAACTATTTAATCTCCTTGGCCATTTTCCATGTGGGGATTATATCTTATCAAAAAATTACCTTGCTCCCAAGATGAGCATGCTTTTATCATCATAAAAATCAAATATTTAACCAAATGGGTTGAATCTATACCTCTTATTAATATCATTGGTAACACCATTACCAAATTTATTATTAATCAAATTATTTTCCACTTTGGTGTTCCCCATACTCTCATTTTAGATAATGGTGGTAACTTCAAAAACAAGGATGTTAAATAGATTTATGCTAAATTCCAGATCAATCACAAATTTTTTACACCTTTTCATCTACAATGTAATGGTCAAGTTGAGGCTACTAATAAAATTATCCAAAAGATAATTCATGAAACCCACATGGATTGGCACATTCACCTTTATTATAATCTTTGGCCCTATCAGACTAGCATACATACTACCACTGGGGAAACATCATTCTATCTAGTCTATGGTTCTGAATCAGTCCTTCCCTTGGAAGGTGAGGTTCTATCTTTTTGTATATTTCTTCATGGTATCATTCGCAATGAAAAATTACATAATACTCACTTTCATTCTCTTTATCTCCTTGATGAACACCATCTTTTTACTTTGCAATATAACCACCAATATAAGGCTCATATTATTAAATAACATAAAAAAAGTGTTAAAATTTTCATATTTAATGTTGGTGATCTTGTCCTTAAATTATATTACACTCATGATAAAGAAGGTAAATATGCCAACAAATGATGGGGCCCCTATTTAGTTATATATATTCTTGGTTCAAGTGCCTATTGCCTTCAAACTAATGAAGGCCATGTTTTTAAAGAGCCCACCAATGCAAAATTCCTTAAAAAGTACTTTGACTAAACATTTCTTTCTTTTCATGCTTTCTATCTACATCTATCTAACACTTTTTATAGGTTACTTACATGGGTCTCTCCCTCTACAGTAGTTCTCTCTTATCCCAAACCTTTAGTCCTACCTTTTTGGTCTTTTTGTTTCCCCTTTCTCTCATGAGTTACATTATAAAACCATGGATAAGACCCATTATTCCTCATGATGTACCATAGTCTCTTTTATTTTCATACTTTTTTAACACACTTTTTGGCATCCCTTGGATTTATCTTTTGTGAGTTACATTGTAAGACCATGGATAGGCCCTGGACTTACTCATAAAATACCATATTTCTTATCCCATTTATTTTTCACATGATTTTTGGCACCCTTGTGGTTCTCTATTTTATAAGTACAGTGTAAGACCATGGATAGAATCTGACCTTCCTCATAAAATTACCATCATGTCATTCCTTTTCTAGAATGTGTTTTACAATAGTTATAATTTTTTTATCCAAATTATCAACTTTAGATTTTCCTTCTTTTGATTGATGGAATTTACACAAAAATCTATGTTAGCATGTTTTGTTCCATTTCCCTCATTCTTATGATAAGGAATCACTATTACTATCATTGTATCCCTTTTTACCCTTGGTCACATTTTGTTGCAATTTGAAGTAATTCAAGTTGTTCCATGTGTCACTCCTCTTGATTTCCTTTCCTTTCACTCCAAATGGGATAAAATAAGGTCAAATTCAAGATAACACTTTTATTTCACTTATATTTATGAGAATCTTAGACCCCATGCTCTTTGAAGTTATATCTCTTAGAAACCAAGTCCCAAGTATTCAAATGAAAGTCATCATTAGTACCCATGTTTGGTTTTCCAAATCCATGTGGAGGAGGAAAAGAAAAATCCATCAAGAAAGTTAAAAGGCAAATCATTTAAATCAAAAGGCAATGATATATAAAAGCCAACATGCAAATCTCAAAAATCAATATCACACCAAAAGATGTGATTACAAGCACATTTCATATCTCTAATCAAATATAAAACTCCACAGTTGGCCTCACATAGAGCTAAGGTCCATTGGGGTGTGGTAGGCTACTAGATTGGGATAGGATAATTCAACAAACTCTATGGTGTTACCTACTTTCTCATGTAAGTACCTAATATTTGTAGTAGGTCAATAGATTTGTAAGGGGTCTTAAGGAATAGGGAACACATTGTAGGAAGGTAGGTCCATTTTAATTTTCATGCATACAGCCTTCATGGGATAATCTACATACTACATTTTTTGACCTAAGACTTGTGTGTCTAAGAGAAGTCCTTCAGAGTCCTTAAGGTTTAAAGTCCTCTTATTTTAAAAAACCTAATTTGAGTGTCTTGACTTTGATAAAGAGTTCCTCTATCTTGGTTTTTCCTTCATTCTCCCCTCTACCCATTTTATTTCCCCCCTTGATAGGAAAATTGTGATTCAAAATCTTTTTTCTCCTCTTCTTCTATATTCCTTCTCTCTTCACCTCTTAAAAACATGCTAGCACTATTTTGTTTTATTTTTATCTATCCTTAAAGCAAAGAAACATGTTTGAGTAACTATGGATTATTTTTTTTACACCATATAATTACATTCATAGACTTTTTTTTACTTTAGTTTTACCATTTGTCATTATTGTACTACCCTTCTGTTGCAAACACCTGAGTCCATACCTTTTTCCATTGTTAAGTACGATAAGGATTGTTACTGCTCACTCATCAATGTTGTATTACCATTTTTTATCTATTTTTACAATGATGTTTGATTACCATTAATTTTGACATGTATCCTTGGTTTGACTTGGTGGGTTTTCCTTTCTTACTTAAGGTTTTTTTTTTTTTTAGTTTTTTGGTCTTTAGTAGCCTTGGATTTTTGGTTACATGATTTACTCTTGTTTTTAACTTGGTCGTTTGGTCTAATATAACACTTGTCACCCCATCATGCCAAATTCCAAAGTATGTGCCATCCACATAGCACCAGCTATCTTGGATTTCCTACATTTGTTTTTTTCAACTCTTTAGTTTTGTATTCTTGGGTTTGTCAAAAATAGTATCTACACCCTACATAATCAAAACTAACAACATAGTAGACAATCATCCAATGATAAAGGTAATTCAAGGTACGTATTACATTTACTTTTTAGTTATTTCCATTTTAGTCATTTACTTTTAGCTATTATATGCTTTAAAATACTGTAACTTTTTTTAGCATCAATGTTATGTGCTCCTATGTTCTTTCTCAAATCACCATCCCCTATTGTACCTTAGTGACATTGATGAGCTTCAAGTGGGGCATACCTATACACATAATATTTTCAAAATTTTATCAAATACTAATGCTTTACATCTTGTAAGAATCCATTGAGACTCAATATTTCTAAGTACATGCCCTAAAGGGTACATTGGGAAAGGGGTGGGCAAACCATTGGTGTTTCATGTGATTATTGTCCCTTATTGCCACTTATTACCAATCCAACTAGCTCCTAAAAACCGCTCCCTATGCTATTACTCCTATTTTGCACCCTCTAGTATTTTCCACTCTTCCTCCCTCTTTTCTTCACCTTAAGTCCCTTTCGACAATTGGCTATACTAGGTCAATTGGGTTGACCTTGTATAGTTTTGAGTGATTTTTACTTTGGAACTAGTTTGAATCTTAGCAGACCTAGCTCATGACCTAGTGAATTATTATCCAAAATTATGCTAGGTCGACTTGTTTGAACCTATTGGCTTAGATTTTTGGAAGGGTTTAGGGTTAAATACACCTATATATACAAGATCATTTTGTCATTATTTCATATGTAATCAATATTTATTATTTTTTTAATGCTTTTGTACAATATACTCTTCCACCATTCTACTTGAAGGGTCTTAGATTAGTATTTTTACCTTGAGAATATAGTCTTGTGGATAATTTTTTGATGCTTTGGCCTTTATTAATGATCCTTACAAACCATAACAACCTCTGTTGAATCCCCTTTTCCCAAGGGAGAGATTGAGTCTTGACACATTCATCATTTAGGTAAGTATTCTCTAACTTTGATCCTTTATTTAGTAGATAAAAGTATCATAGGTATTGGTTTTGAATAATATTACTCTTCTTATTCTAAGTATTAGGGTATTGCTCATACATAACTTAATTGAGATTCTCTTATACATGTTTTGATTGTTTACTAACCCCTCATATTGTGCCACAAGCTTTGGTGAGCACTAGATTAGATTTTCTTTACTTGTTATTAGTTTGGTGAGATATAAAAACACAAGACCCCATTTAGGGTTATTGCATGATTATTCTTGATTGGAGGATTTGGAACCCTCACTATCACTGTGTATTATGGTAAGAGATCCCCTACTCAGGTCTAAATGATCCCCATATTGGTCATGTTCCCTCTTAACAAATGTGTCCCCAATAAAAAGTGTATGGTATGATCTATCTTCTCTAAGTTAGTATTGATTTATAGACATGATGCATTTAAGATTGCATATAAGTACCACAACTAAAATTCTAAGGAAAGTTGTTAGTGTCCCTATGATCATGAAATAACTAGCCTCAAAAACTATCTCATAAGGGAGTATTCTCATTAGATTGATCATTACCTCTACCCCAAACATTTATTCTTGACTCATGTGATTGTAGAGTCCACCTTGACAGTCTAAAATAAATATAATAAAATAATTATTCAAAATAACTATACAACCAAGATTTGACATAATCAAATACCCATAATTAAGCTTATTATCTTTTCCATACTCATATTTTCATGACTTATTGATTGCATTTTCACTAAAACTTGGTCATATTTATATTAAAATTTCCTTGTATATTACCATTAAACATGTTTATTAATAATTCATATAACTAGACTCTCCTTCACATCTTTTCAATCATATCAAAATGCCCAATATGCAATTGTCATCTACTCAATATTTGCATCTTTATCCACTATATAAAATATTAACCAATATGAAATGTCATTCAAAGGAGACAAAAAAATAATATAACACTCTTATATGTTCTATAACTAAAAAATTTCCATTTATCATTCATTTCTTGTAATCCCAATACATCATTCTAAAATAAGAAGCATGAAATAAATGCACCAACTAGTTAAATTTATCATGTATAGAATCAAACTCTATCATTATTACTTTCAAAAATACTTGAAACTCATTACTTATTTTAAAATATTCAAAGAAGTTTTCATGGTATTTGAAACAAAATCACCAAGTGCAGGACCAAACATATCCCATATTTGTTTCTTTTTACAAAACCAAAAGTATAAAATCCCTGCATTATTTCCCTTAGAAAACAACACAAAATATAATATATCATATATTCATGCACTAGAAAACATATACAAGTTACAAAACCAAAGGCACATATATTGGAAACCAAAATGAAATAAACCACTATCTTCACAACCTTTCCTTGTATAAATATTTGAAATAACTACATAAATTGTAAAAATATTATATGAATAATGAAAATTTCATAAAATTTCCATTTGCACTTATAATTTCACCCATGCATTTAACCAATACTAGTATGACAAGAAAAGAAAAAAATGATATCATGCATATGTATCTTTAGAATGACACCAAATAGCCAAATATATGCCAATTTACACAATAATCCTTTCTAAATAATAAAAAAATACACAATCTTAACACTTATCCTTAACATACATACTCAAAATTGAATTATATGATGAGTAAACTGAACCATATATTCTAAATTCTCCTTAATCAAAGAGAAAAACCTTTCTAAGTTTGATTTTTTGTGTATGTCAAAAACCAGAAAATGCATACTTCCCAAATGAATGCATCATAAACAAAATTAGAATGACCTTTCAAATAAAAATGTGCATGAAAAATTTAGATAAGCTTAATAACTATATCAACACTCAGTATATTATCATTTATATTTGTAAATCAAATAAAAAAACTTACATGCAAATATGTTACAACATCAAAAATAGAAGACAACACCTAAAAACACTACTCAAAACCATTCATTCTTTCATAATACATGTAAGTCTTTAAACATCCAAAACTAAGAAAATAGAAAAAAATGATAAAATAACATCCATGAATCAACTAACTATATATAACTTATTGAAAATATATCTTTCATTTATTTTGACAATGAAATATAAATAGATCTCAACATACTCTATTTCTGATCAAACACCATCCAAAATGTCTATCTTCCAAATATCCTCAGAAGGAAAAAAACTAAAACTAGATGAGAGTTTATACACATCAAACTCATACCTTAATAATTCACTTAGGTCCCTAAAAATTTTCTTATAATTTTTCTAAATTTTCTCATCATAGCTCCAAACTAGAAGAGATCCACTTCTTCCTAGTAAGCTTGTAAAATGACAAATAAAACCAAATAAAATTTCCATTTTATATTCACGTAACTAACATTTAACACTTAATTAGCACCAACTCATAAATAACTTTTTTTGATGGCCAATGGTAAGAAAGGGAAGATTAGGAAGAAGTAGAGCATGCATGTAATTTTCAAATTGGATGTAGGGAAGGAGGATGAGGAAGGAGATGATGATGGGGATGATGTGAATCGGGAGGAAGTTTCAACTAAGGACAAGGCTGGAAAGATTATCAAAGAAGATGGCATGGGTGATGTTCATGGCTCAAATTTTGCCTTGTCCTCTAAGAGATGGATCTAGTGCCTTGTTCCAAAACATAACACAAAAATGGTTTTCTATTATCTTCAGTGGTTGTTGGTCAGTTGGGTTGTACAAGCCTTAGAGTACTAGTTAATGGACATTCTATAGGAGCATCACATATTTTAGGGTAGTGTGAAATAATGTATATATATTGGTATTTTTAAATATATAGGTAATGTTTACCAATAAGGATCGAACAGGTTTAGAAGATATTATTTGACTGATGTCATTGTCCTTTATGTTAGGAAGGATCTAGTAACAAGGTCTAGATTGTCAGAATATTTCCCTACTTAGAGGTCCATTTTTGGTCTTCACTTGGGATGAATTTAAATTTGATTCTATTTATGTTTCCTTCTTAGACTAGGGTAGACTTACCTTATGGAGAATCTCCTTCCCATCTTGACATGTTTAACTTGATATGTAAGGTTGAGGTTAATTTATTGTTGACCAAATTTGACTTTTAGGTCAAATTAGAGCACCCTTAGGTAAAAAATTGACTTTTATGTGTTTTAAAGGTATAATACATATGTCAAAAGGTGTTTTATAGGATAATTAATGTCATGTGATGTTATACTAGCCTTGGTCGTTAGTCATTTTCATCCTTTTAATCATTTTAAGGTCAAAAATGGGCATTTAATGACTTATACAAATTTCTTGGGAATTGTGAAGGTTTTAAAAGGTTATTTCGCATACCATGTGTCCCCATATGTCTTAATAAACTATTGGTAACTAAAAGTGGTAGGTGCTTCATAAGAAAGAGCAATTTTATTGGGAAAAAGGTGAGTTTGGCACTTATACTACCCATGGGGAAGTGTGCTACATGGGATAAGATCATGGAATGTCTCTTAAGATTCCCCAAGATCAAAGACACATTTTAATTATTCTAAAAGTTCCATTTTTGGCCCAAAACCTTTCTATTCCTTTTTCACCCTTCTTGGCAAGCAAAAGTAGTCTTCAGGTTTGTACTTGGTATGGCCAACAGAGGAGGTTTCAAATAAAATTCCTTGGGGAGGTGAAATTAAAATCACATACCTAAATTTTCATATAATTATTTTGAATAATTTTTTCTTTTGTTTCATGAACCATCCTCATGAAGTTGACTATACTTTTCTTCTTGTTATTTCATGCACCCTATAGGTTTTACTCCATTTTGGGCAAGTCCATACAAACTAGCTAATGATATTGGTTTTAGATAATTTTGGATTCCTTATATAATTTTACTGATTTTTTTTAATCATTTAAAGGTGTTTTGATATGCTAATCATCTCAAGTTGTAGGAGGGAGCACTTTTCTGTGTAACAAGCTAGTTTTTCACCACTCTTAGACCTTCATGATTTGAAAATGGTTTTAGGTGGTTTTGTTAGTATAGTTTATATTTTTTAAAGGTTATATTTATATAATTTCACCTTTAATCCTCTTTTTATAATCAATGTTTCATGGGTTATAGTCATAAACATGTTATATCCAGTTTGCTCCATGACTGTCATATGCAAGCAATTGAATGAACTGAAATAAGGAATTTATAATGTTCATAGATAAAACATAAGTTTGAATATTTTAAAATATTCATTTAAATATTAATAAAAAATGATCCCTACATATGTTTCAAGGGAAGAATAATGTTGCAGTCATGTGTAACATATGCTCTCAGCTTGCCATTGAACATCATCTACAAGTGTCATGAAGGAAGATTCCATATTGAAAATAAGGTTTTAAAGTCTCTTTTAGATCATTTTAAATATTAATAATTTATTTATAAGTATGAAATAATTTTACAACTCATAAAGGATCAAAATCAATGCTCATTGCCTAAATCCACTTTTGTTGCCTGCACACTAGAATAACCACCTATAGGTGATCTTGACAGAAAGTTAAAAGGTCATTTTAACGTGTTGAAATGAGTATTTAAACCATTATTTAGGTCATATCAGGTTTTAAAAATCATGATATGCCTTTTGGGATTGATAAATTAATTGACAAGATTAAGGATCACTTCAAAAGGATGATGACTAAGTTTTAGGCCCTTTGTCCCCAAAATTGCAAAATAGAGGTCTGAGAGGTTTTGTTGATATCTTGTGATAAGGTTCTCAATGTCCTTTATGCATAAAAATGTGCTAATATTGTATCCCTTATCAATAAAAATGACCTCAAATGGTTTAAGGATAAAATGAGAAGTGGAGGAAGGTAATTTTGAGGCTTAAAATTGCCTATAAAATACTAAACTTAGCCATTATCATCTACAAGTCTAAGTCTATAAGGACATTTCTCCATCAAACAGTTAAAAAATTATAACATTACATCAATATTAAGTTTTTACAAATATTAATTTATCATATATGGTCTAAATATCATCATAAGGAATGGTACATTGTGTTTTAGTTCCCTAAAGACACCTACAATCCGTACAATATCCTAAATGCACACCTACAACTGACTATAGGAACACACAATCCATAGAATGAGTTTTAAAATGAATTCACCCATGTTTTTATGATTAAATATTCTACTAAATACCTCAAATAGTTACAAATAACACTTGTCACAAGTTTTAAAGGTGACGGCGGTCCATAAATCCTTTTACCTTAAAAAAAGTCAACCACTATTGACTGTGACATAATCAGTAACATAAAAGAGTAATGTTCAATCATTGGAAATACATAAGGGATGAGTAAATTAAATTAAAACAAGCATAAAATTTCTATAAATATCTCATAGTTTTCTAAAGGTATTTATCATAGGTTTTGGAGGTAAAAGCCATATATAGTGTCCCCTACAACCACTTGTAGGTGATTGTAGGTAAATAGTTAGCAGAGAATTTATATTTAAGGGATATTTTAGGATTTTAAAAGGTGATATTAGGTATAATATATGATAAACCATCATGAAAACATAAATAATGGATTTAAACATGTTTTCAAGGCCTAATTCAAATAGGCAGGGAAACACCTACAAGCAAGGTTAGCTTACTAGTCAGGCCTAACTAAGGAAAGATTTCAAGTTATAAGCATATATTATGAGGGTTTGATAGTATTATAAACGTCCTTATTATGGTTATAAACACCTTATTATACCCTCATGATGTGGAAAACAAGTAAGGTTAGGAATCTAATAGTCCATCACTCAATCCACAGGGTAAACCCTTGTTACACAGTCCATTTCACACATTCAGTCTTGGAATTTTGAAGAGATGAAAGATCAAATGAATAGATAAAGATTTATAAATTTGTATATATTTTAACTTCCACTTATAGAGGCCCTAAAAACATTCAATTTTTTTTATAAAATAGGGAGGGTACTTCCCCTCATACATAAACTGGCAGGTTTGGGGATAAGGGATGAAATGATGGATTGGGAGTGATATGAATATTTAAATAAGGTTTAATATTTCATTACATAGGAAAAAAATTAATAACCAAATAATAAATGGTGAAGCTCAATGAAATAGTCTAAATCATAAGAGTTGCAGTCAGGACTATATGGTAGTTTCAGGCATAAAGACTATGTGTGAGATCATTTTCACTTTTAGCCATAAATTATATTTCCAATTGATTTTGAAATGTATATGGGATAATATTATAATATTTTGAGCTATTTTTAGTCAATTAAAACCATCAAAAGTCATTTTTATCTCTAAGGTGCAATTCAAGCCTACTTGGCATGGTTAGGCCTAGTCTTCAAATGATAGGTCATTTTCTTTTTTACCCTTAACAAAGATTTATAATGGGTTTTAGATTGGTTATAGGGTAAAAATATAATTTATAAAGCTTTTGGA
The DNA here is from genome assembly GCA_037957365.1 of Torreya grandis. Taxonomy (NCBI): domain Eukaryota; kingdom Viridiplantae; phylum Streptophyta; class Pinopsida; order Cupressales; family Taxaceae; genus Torreya; species Torreya grandis. The sequence goes on along the minus strand of JARHVA010009967.1, from coordinate 125,275 downwards.
AGGTAAATAAACCCTTAAGGAATCCATTTTTGGCTCAAAATCAACACTAATCCTTCAGGAAAAGGAGGAAAGGGCTCAATAGGACAATTTTGAACACTCATATCTCTCTTGATTCTTTGAATGGGAGGAAAATAGGTTTAAAGGAGTTATAATAAGCCATGAAAAATTAATTTTTGGAATTTTTCTACAAATCTAGATTTATAACTTTATGAACAAACCTTAAGAACAAAAACATGCCTAAAATCCTCCTAAACCCTTGCCAGTGACTAATTTAGACAAATGGAGTTGGATAGCTGCTATAAGGGATTATTATTATTATTATTATTATTATTATTATTATTATTATTATTATTATTATTATTATTATTATTATTATTATTATTATTATTATTATTATTATTATTATTATTATTTTAACTTGTAAATGAATCCATCAAAATTCTCCCCATGAATTTTGGTTGTATGAACTTGTACAAACAGGGTGTAAAATAGGGTATTTTTGACCATTTTATGTGTTTTATAGGTTCTAGAAGGATTCTAGGCATGAAATAAAGTTTTTTAAGAATATATATACTTTTTATAACTACCTGTGTCCATTTAATGATTTTAAAGGACTAATAATTATGCAAACAAATAGCTTCATCTCAACTAGTCAGAACTAGCATATTGGATAAGCTAGTGAGAAGTGTGAAAACACTAAGTGGAAGTGATTTTAAGGTGTCCTTGATGTTTATAAGGCAATTTATGGTCTTTAAATGTGTAATAAACTCCTTAACATGGATTTTTATGATAAAATTAATCCAAATTTGAGGCCAAGTGTGCAAAGTGCATGAAAGAAGAGTTTTTTGAACTATAGATGATGATGGATCACTTCCAAATGATTCTAGAGGACTAGGCCTACAACCAATGCATAGAGAGTCATACCTAAAACATTTAATCCTAATTATAATAATCATACCTATCCATAATTATTTTTGGGATGTTCAAATAGGGCTAATCATTAAGATAGTTTTTTTAACTAGTTAAGGGAATTCCATGCCACTTTACAAGAGTTTGATGACTTAGATGGACACCTAGGCTTCCTAGCCTTTCATGGTTCATCCCATATCCTATTCTCATGAAAAATTAATTGATTTTATTATCTTTACAAGTGTCTTTGTGACCCTTCTCTCTCTCTCTCTCTCTCTCTCTCTCTCTCTCTCTCTCTCTCTCTCTCTCTCTCTCTCTCTCTCTCTCTCTCTCTCTCTCTCTCTCTCTCTCTCTCTCTCTCTCTCTCTCTCTCTCTCTCTCTCTCTCTCTATATATATATATATATATATATATATATATATATAAGAGCTACCATTTTGGCCTTTGTAATCTAATACCACACTATGTATGGTGAAGCCCTACTATTTTTTACATTGTACTTGAATTATAAAATAAATTGAATATATTTTGAGTTCATACATCAATTTTTTAAAGTTTTTGAAGGTATTTATAGTGAATGGTTAATATATATTCATTTATCCTTGCTTTTTCTCAATCCTTCCATGTTTGATGCAAGTGATTCCATGCCTATCAGGTCATATAAAGTGTTGTGAAGTGTATGTAAATGTTATTAAGTGTAAAAATAAGTATTAGAATCTAAAAAATTATCTATGTTTCCACTTACCTTAGATAGTATTCATACATGGCACCTTCATATTGAAATACTGATGTTAATGCATTCTAGGATTCATAAACTAATGTTGTATGCCTTGTCTCAAAAGTGATGGAGTATAATAGTATTATGGTAAAAATATTGGTGCATAAACCCATATAATATTTTTAATTTCATGAAAATTATAACCCTTTTCCCCATAATTAATCAGTTAGTATAGGCGAAAGCATTTCAAGTCATATATAGGGAGCTAGCCCTTCATTCTAGTGATTCATCTCACCAAATTGACTACCCATAGAAAGCGAGATGTTTCCATTGTGACACTTGGATGAGGAGAGATAAGACATATCATAAAAAGTTTAAAATATAATTGAAAATATTTTTTGGCATGCTTGTTTTGAATCTTAGTCCAAGAGGTTGATATATTTTTTACATTGTCTTTCAATAATCAGCCTTTGGAGGCATCTATTTAAGCATCAATGGTGACTCTGAAGTTACATCAGCTGGAAAATTAGCCTAGGTATACATTTTTAATATTTTTGATGATAATTTATTATGTTTTTTATTCCTAATAAATTTCCATGGCTAACATTGGTGTTGAGTTTTTTTTACACAAGTTGGTGAGACATTTCAAGATTGTGTCATCCCCTATCAACAAGAACATGTTCTTAATCAGCCTTGTCATGAAGTTTACCATGTCCAACATGAAGTGTATTAGTCCATTAAAGAGGAAGAATTTTGGTAGTCCTATAATTATTCATTTCCTTCTCCATATTTACACCATGTTTTTGGACAACCCTATGAGTATAGATACCAAGAAACCTATCAAGAAACACCTCTCTATCAATCCCAATATGAGCCCTATCCTTCATACCATAATGCCTATCAGACTTAAGAGTAATCCTATGAATATTTTCATATGAAATAAAAGGTTTTCATGGATTACACACAAGGACATAATTGGAAAGGTACAACTCCTACTTATGTAGGTGTTTCTCCTCCTAATCAGACCAAGAATTCACTTCCCTATGAGCTTACTAGTGCTTTTATTTTTCCCAAATCCACTCATAAGACTTATCCCATCCTTCACACTAAATCTCAAAATCATAAAAATTCCAATACACCTCCTATTCCATATCCTTTACATGATCCCATCTGTTGACCTCCCACTTCACCTCTTCTTGAAGAAGAGCCTATCTTGAGAGAAGCAAGTGAAGAAGAGAAAGATCAATTCATGGCTGATCAAGAGGATCTAATGAGTAACTATGAGGAAGACATCATCGTAGGCACTCTAATTAGTGAACAAAAGGATAACCCACAAGGTTTTACCTATTTATTTGAAGGGATGTGTATCCATGAGGAATGTGGTTGACTTGAAAAAGGAGGTGTTTGAAGAAGACTCGATGTCTGATCATGAAGTTGTAGATGACCATCTCAAGCATGACATGGAGTGTAATAGAAAGAATGAAGTTCAAATCACTTCTCAAGAAATAAAATTTATAAGAGAGTCTCATGAGACCAGGGAAGAGGAAATGACCCTTGAAGATGACATTCATGAAGAAGAAGATTTACGGTAGATGTTCAATGCCATATGCAAGGGTAAAGTTTTTTCTTATTTAAAAGAGTCCATAGATAATGACAAGTTTGATGATGAATACAAGAATGATATTTATTGTTCAATCAAACATGATGATGAAGTTATTTCTACTAGTTAAGACCCTATTGTCATGAAGCCATTTGATGATGTTAGTGTACAAGAAGTTGTAGAAATGGATAACAATAGCAAGATTGAAAGGACTATCATATTATCAAACTAGAAAATTAAGGACCAAGTTCATGAAAATGATGAGACTATTTGGATGCAAGATTATTTAATTTCCTTGGTCAACCTATATGGAGCTTCTTGTTTTTCATTGGATATCATGCCAATAAAGTTGGCAAACACCATGAAGAAGATGGAGACATCAATGCTAAAGGACAAAAGGCTACATGTCTCACTAAATCCTTCATGTAATGAAGCAAGGAAGTTTTCAAATTTCCCCTTTGATCTAGGAGGAAGTTTTTATCTCAGGTTAGTTAGTGTTTGAGTCAGTTGTTTAATTTTGTGTGTGTATTCTATAAGTGATCATAAAGCACAAGTGTGTTTGCTTAGCCTCTTATCTTGTGTGTTACTTCTTGTTTTTTTTATTTGTGTTTTTTCAAAGGAAATGTACATTTCAAAATTCATTTACATGTGACTCTATATCCCAATGGACTAATAAGGCTACTAGTCTAGCTAGAATAACGAGCATACTACCCCTATGAGTCACGAATTTGTTGACCAGATTTGATTTTTATGTCAAATTAGGGTACCCATAGGTAAAAAATTGACTTTTAGGTGTTTTATGGGTCTAATAAATATTTCAAAAGATATTTTATAAGTTAATTAATATCATTTGATGTTATACTAGCCTTAGTCCTTAAACATTTTAGTCCTTTTAATCATTCTAAGGTCAAAAAGGGGCATTTAATGACTTGTACAAATTTATTTAGAATTTTGAAGGTTATAAAATGTGATTTCATATGCCATGTGTCCCCATATGTCTTAATAAACTATTGGTAATTGATAGTAGCAGGTGCTTTAGAAGAAAGAGCAATTTTCTTAGGAAAAAAGGTGAGTTTAGCACTTGTACGACCCCTGGGGAAGTGTGACACATAGGAGAAGATAATGGAATGTATCTTAAAATTACCCAAGATCAAATAAATTTTTTAAGTGCTATATGAGTGCCATTTTTGGTCCAAAACCATTCTACTCCTTTTTCACCTTTCTCGGCAAACAAAATTAGTCTTTAGGTTTGTACTTGGTATGGCCAGTAGAGCAGGTTTCAGATCAAATGACTTTGGGAGGTGAAATTAAACTTAGAAACCTTCAGTTACATATAAATATTTTGAATAATGGTGTTATTTTATTCATAATCCATCCTCATGAAGTTCATTGTACTTTTTTGTTTATTATTTCATGTACCCTATAGGTTTTGCTCCATTTTTAACAAGTCCATATAAAATAACTATTGATATTGGTTATAGAGAATATTTTATTAATTATATAATTATATATATGTTTGGTTTATCATTTAAAGGTTTTTTATATGCTAATCATATCAAGTTGTAGGAGGGAACACTTTTCTGTGTAATAGGCTAGTTCTCCACCATTCTTAGACCTTCATGATTTGAAAATGGTTTTATGGGTTGTTTTAGTGTCATTTTTTTTTTCAAGGTTATATTTATCTCTTTTCACTTTTCATCCTCTTTCCCTAAGAAATTTTCCATGGGTTACAGTCATAAAAATGATATATCTGGTTTGTTCCATGACTATCATATGCAAGCAACTAAGTGAACTAGAATAAGGAATTTATCACATTCATCAATAAAATAGAGGTTTGAAGATGTTTAAGTCATAATTAAAATATGAATAACCAATTTATCCCTCCATATGGTGCAAGGAAAGAAGAATGTTTTAGTCATGTGCAACATATGCTCTTAGCCTGCCATTGAACATCATCTATAGGTGTCATGAAGGAAGATTCCATGCTAGAAAGAAAGTTTTTAAGTTTGTTTTAGATGATTTGAAATACAAATAATGTCTATGGAAGTATGAAACAAGTTTATAATTCATAAAGGATCAAAATTAATGTGTATTGCCTAAATCCACTTTTGTTGCTTACACACTAAAATAACCACCTATAGGTGATCTTGACAGAAAGTCAAAAGGAAATTTTGAAGTGTTGAAATGAGTATTTAAACCCTTATTAAGGTCACAAGTTATAAAAATAATGACATAAATTTTGGAATTCATAGGTTAATTTACAAGGTTTATGATCACTTCAAAAGGATGCTGACTAAGTTTTAGGTCATTTATCCCCAAAATTACAAAACATAGGTCTAAGAGGTTTAGTTGATATCTTGTGATAAGGCTCCCAATGTCATTTATGCATATAAATTTTCTCATCTTGTATCCCTTATCAATAAAAATTACCTTGCAAGTTTTGAGGAGAAGATGATCAATGGAGGATGGTAATTTTGAGGCCTAAAATTGCCTATAAAACACTAAAATTAGGCATTATCATCTATAAGTCTTAATCTAAAAGGACCTTTATCCATCCAAGAGTTAAAAACTTAGGCCATTAAATAAATTTGAAGTTTTTCAAAATATTCAAGTATCATCTATGGTCTAAAGTATCATCATAAGGAATGGTACCTTGTGTTTTGGTTCCCCAAACATGCCTATAGTCCATACAATAACCTAAATGCACACCTACAACCAACTGTAGGAACACACAGTCCATAAAAAGAGTTTGAACATGAATTCACCAATTTTGCACTGATGAATTTTTTTTATAAATACCTCATATAGTTACAAGGAACATTTGTCATGATTTTCAAAGGTGATGATGGTCTATAAGTCCTTTTACCTTTAAAAAAGTCAACCATTGTTGACTTTGACATAGTTAATAACATAAAGGAGTAATGTTCAAGAATTGGAAATACATAAGGGATGATTAAATTAAATTAAAAATAGCATAAAATAAATCTAAATATCTCATAATTTTTTTAATGTATTTAGCATAGGTTTTGGAGGTAAAAGCCATCTATAGAGTCCCGTACAGTCACATGTAGGTGATTGTAGGTAAATAGTTAACAGAGACATTATGTCTACGAGATATTTTAGGATTTTAAAAGGTTATAATAGGTATAATATATGATAAAAAATCATGAAAACATCAATAAGGTCTCTAAACATGTTCTAAAGGCCTAACTCAAACATGTAGGGAAACACTTATAAGCAAGGTTTGCTTACTAGTTAGGCCAGACTGAGTAAGGAAAGATTTCAAGGTGAAAGCATAAAGTATGAGGGTTTTATATAATTATGAAAATAATTATTATGGTGAAAAAAACCTTATTATACCATCATGGTTTGGAAAAAAAATAGGGTTAGGACTCTAAAGGTGCATCACTCAGTCCATAAGGTAAACCCTTGTTGCACAGTCCATTTCACACATTCAGTTTTGGACTTTTGAAGAGATGAAAGGTCAAATGACTAGATAAATATTTGTAAATTTTTATATATTTCCATTTACACTTAGAGAGGCCATAAAAACATTCACCTTATTTGAGAAAATAAGGGAAGTACCCTCTATTTTGTATCAGACAAAAGGTACTTCCTCTCATACATAAACTAGCCATATTGGAGAGAAGGGATGAAATGATAGATTGGGAGTGATATAAATATTTAAATAATTTTTAATAATTTTAATTAAACCTATAAAAACATTAATAAACAAACAATAAATGGTGAATCTCAATGGAATAGTCTAAACCATAAGAGTTATAGTCATGCCTATATGGTAGTTTCCGGCATAAAGACCAAGTGTGAGGTCATTTTAACTTTTAGCCCTAAGTGAGAATTAAAATATATTTTAAAATGTCTATGAGATAATATTATAGTTTTTTTAGTTATTTTGAGGCAAGGAAAACCGTCAAAATTCATTTTGAGCTCTAAGGTGCAATTCAAGCCTACTTGACAAGGTTAGGCCTAGTCTTCAAATGATAGGTCATTTTATTTTTTACCCTTAACCAAGATTTATAATGGAATAGAGAGTGTTTATGGGGTAAAAATATAAATAATAAATATTTTTTAAAGGAAAATAAACACTTGAGTAAGCCATTTTTGGCTCAAAAGCAACAATAGGCCTTTGGAAAAAGGAGGAAAGGGCTCGATAGGACAAGTTTAAGCATTCATATCTCTCTTGATGCTTTGCATGGGAGACAAAAATGTTTATAGGAGTTATAATAGGTCTTTAAATTTATTTTTTTTAAATTTTTTATACAACTCCAATGTCATAAATTTATGAACAAACCTTAAGAATGAAAACAGGCTTAAAACCCTCCTAAACCCTTACCCATGACTAGTTTGGAGAAATGGAGTTGGATAGATTTTATAATGTAATATTTTTATTATTATGATAATTTTAAGTTTTAAAGTAATCCATAAAAATAATCCCCATGGTTTTTTTTTTGTATGGACCTGTACGAACATGGTGCAAAATAGGGTATTTTTTTACCATTTTGTGTGTTTTGTAAGTTCTAGAAGGATTTTGAGGATAAAATAAAGTTTAAGAGGAATATATATAATTTTTATAACTCCATATGGAAAATTTATGATTTTAAATCAATCCTAAGTATGAAAACAAACAACTTCATCTCAACTAGTCAAAACTGGCATATTAGACAAGCTCATCTCAACCAGTCAAAACTAGCATATTAGACAAACTAGTGAGAAGTGTGAAAACTTCAAGTGGATGTGATTTTAAGGTGTATTTGATGATTATAATGAAATTAAAGGTATTTATATGTGTCATAAACTCCATCCCATGTATTTTTATGAGAAAGTAAATCCAAATTTGAGGTTGAGTGTGTAGGGTGCAAGAAAGAAGAGTTTTTTGGACTACAGATGATTCTAAATGATTTCAAAGGACTAGGCATACAACCAATGCATGTAAAGGCATGCCTAAAAAAATTCCCATTAATTACAATCATCAGACATGTTCCTAATAATTTTTTTGGATGTTTAAATAGGGATAATCATGAAGGCCATTTTTATGAGCCAGTTAAGGAAATTTCATGCCATTTTGCAAGAGTTTGATGACTTGGATGGACACTTGGGCTTCATAACATTGTATGGTTCATCCCATATAATTTTATCATGCAAAATTAATTATTTTATCATATTTAAAATTTTCCTTGTGACCCTTGGACTTCACTCTTTCTCTTTCTCTCTCTCTCAAGTTCCATAAGAGCTACCATTTTAGCCTTTATAATTTAATACCACACCATGTATGGCAAAGCCCTACTAGTTTTGAAATTATAATTTCCTTATAAAATAAATTCAATATATTTTTAGTTCATACATCATATTTTTAAAGTGTGTGAAGATATTTATAATGAATGGTTAATAAATATTCATTTATCCTTGCTTTCGCTCAATCCTCCCATGTTTGATGCAAGTGATTCCATGCCTAGCAGGTCATATGAAGTGTTGTGAAGTGTATGGGAATTTTTTCAAGTGTAAAAGGAAGTATTATCATCTAAAAATTATCTATGCTTCCAATTACCTTGGATAGTCTTCATACATGGCACCTTCATATTGAAATATTAATGTTAGTGCATTCTAGGATTCATAGACTAATGTTGTATGCCTTGTCTCAAAAGTGATGGAGTATAATAGTATTATGGTAAAAATATTGGTGAATCACCCCATATAATAGGTTTAATTTCATGAAAATGTTAACCCATTTCCCCATAATTAATTATTTAGTATAGGTGAAATCATTTCAAGGCATATCTAGGGAGATAACCCTTCATTCTAGAGATTCATCTAACCAATTTGACTACCCACAGCAAGTGAGATGTTTCCATTATGCCACTTGGATGAGGATAGCTGAGACATCTCCTCAAAGGGTGAAAATCCAAGTGATAATATTTAAATTTTATACACATAAGGATAAATGATATATTAGATGGTTTTGATGGGTCTTTTAATCACTCTATTTTTAAGGATGGAGATGTGAACGAGGTAGAAAAAGGGTGTTATGCCCAGGATTACTTTTCATACTTAACCTCTAATGGGTTTTGTTATTATGGTTATTGATGTAACATGGGTGTGTCCATTTACCTTGAATATTTTTCTCTCAATATTTATTTAATCTTTATTGAATCCTCTATCTCTGGGCTAAGATGGATGTTTGACTTCAAGGTGTCCTTTGGGTTTGTCTACCATTTTGAGGAGAATATTTATGAGAAGTCCTTGAAGATGGAAAATAAAGGTTTGGTGCATATTCTTAGGTTTCATGTTATTAATATTTGAATATTATCCCAAATATGGTAATGGGGATCCTAGTACTTATCTTTAGGTTCTACTCAAGAACCCACATGTTTTCTAGTCTCTCTAGTTTTTTGGTCTAGATTTGGTTATTACCTAGTTTTTGGTGTAAGTTGGGTAGGAAAGTTGATCTTGACTTTCTCTCTTTCAATCTTGATTTAAACTTAGTTTTTAATAAATTACCTCATTTAATTGAAAGGCAAGTTTTGAATCTTGTGGTAGGTTTTGTAAGTTTTATCAAGATTTCCAAGTTTTTGTAAGATTTGTTTCATATAAGTGAAAGGAGTAGCAAGGAGGAGGAATTGTTGGTGTATAATTTTATCCTATAGGTTTTGTCTACACAATTCTATATGCTTACTATAGGTCTTATAGTTCATTTGGGTCATTTGGGAATATTAGTCTCACATTCACTATAATGTGGGGTTTCAATCTCTCTCCCACTTATATATGTACCTCTCTCCCTTTGTATTCACAATACAAAATTAATGAATATTTTATCTTTATTCATTTTGATTTATCTCATGTAATTATATTTTGTGATTTCAATTTACTACAACCCTTTAGCAGTGTGCAATCCCTTCTTGTCTCATATGCCCATTATACCTTCACATTCACCTTATCTGAACTGGGATCAAACTCTGATATGGTATCAGATCTACCCATGGTAAATTTTTATTTGGTTATTTTATACTAAGACTTATATTAAATTTGAGATTTGTTGCATAAGTAGGATCATATATCCATATTTTTTTATTAAGATATGTTCATTCCTTTTAACATACATTTTCATGTTTTGTAATGTTGGTGTATGGAAGATCTTTGGATATATAATGTTCTTGTAGTTTTATAAAATTCACTATGGCTTAGAAGAAGGTGTTTTGTCTTAAGGAAACATGTTTTCCATCACATTGTATTTTTTGTGGCTTCTTAGTTCAAATTTGATTTTTCATTCTCGTACTTAATTTTCCATCTACTTATTCAAGTTGTTACTACTCTCAAACCATAGTGAATCATGCCAAATTTTTCTAGGTTTGGTGCACCTTGGTCTTATATTTTCATATCATTTTTAATTTTTGATTTTTGTTCATAAATGAAAAAATTATGGCATTTTTAGTAACTACTACTCAAAAAAATCAAATCTTATAATTTGGAGATTATTCCTGAAAGTTTCTTCCAAAACAAGCTAAGTCTATTAAAGTTTGCCCCAATATTTTTAGCATGTTAAATTATTTTCTTGATATCTTGATTTAAAACAAGGGAAAATAGGTTACTTTTCTGTCAATGCATAAGTAATGAATAAGAAGATTGGTCAAGTTTAACATTGTTAGTGGATATTTTTTATTATTTTTTATAAAATAATATTTTGTGGAAAATGTTTAAAAAGAATGTGTTTTTCATTTTTTCACTTTTTCACATTTTACTTGATTCCTTAGAAGCATTATTGGTTGAGTATGCCTTCCTCTTTTATTTGCAAAAAAAATTCTTTTTTAACACGTACTGATTGATCTAGATGCACTATTGGCTGAGTCCAACATCTTTTGAGAGTGCATTTGAAATATTTAGGGTGCTTCACCATTTCATAGTTTAGGGGGTATGTTGTGATTTTTTGGTCCATCATTACTTTCTACTTGTATTTTCATTTAAGCAACAAATTCAATTTGAACTACTACTACATCTCATTTTTGCATTAATGGATTCAAGTTTAATCTACCCACTAAATCCATTTAACTATCATTAATCAAAAATTAACATGACAATAAATTTGAGTAAGGGTTTATATAGCATAACCATGGGTAATGAAACTAAACCTAACATAGATGTAGAGATAGTTAAGTGTTATAACTATAGTGATGAAGCTTATGGGATATTACATATTTTTGTAGCACCTGAGCATTTTTTTCACCTAGTGCCTACCAAATCACTTCATGATATATGGACCATTTTGGGTAAATTATTTGGGAAGCAAGATGTAATGAGAGGTCATGAGCTTGAGAATGAACTCATTAACTTAAGTCCTAGTAAGTTTGACACCCTTCAAGATTTCTTCACTAAGTTCAAGTCCTTGATATTGTAGTTGAAATAATGTGGGATAAATAAAGAAGATGACCAACTTGTTCTTTCTATACTCTCTAACTAGGTCTTGACTATTCAGTCTTTGTCTCTAATTTTCATGAAACCAAAATTTCTTTAGGCACTACATAGAAAATTCCCTCTTTAGATGCTTTCATTACCAAATTAACTAGGGAGCAAAACAAGTTGATCCATATGGGCACATTGAAGTCCAAAAAACCTCAAGCACTGATTACTTAGAATGGGAAAATAAAGACTTCCAACAAAGAGAAGAAGAAATAATTAACCTCTACTAAAACTAACACTACAACCTCCTCTTCTAATGAAAAACCTAAGAAAGAGAAGGCTAAGTATGCATACTAGAAGAAAATTGTCCATGATGAAATTAAATGCATGAAGAAGCAAATAGATCACCTAACTCATCTCCTAGAGAAGAACAACATAGGTGTTCCTGAGTCCATCAAGCAAAATTCATCTACCCAAGATTATACAAAGGCAAAGGGTAAGGGGAAATAGAAATAAAATGGAAATTCTCTTGTATCAATTGTAGCTTCAACATCTTAATAGGTCATTGACTCAAATGTTTCTCACCACATGGGCTCTTCACTAATTGAGTTTTCTTATTTAGAGCCTTATAACATGTCGTCTATCATTTTAGGTGATGAAACTTCTATACCTATTATAGGGAGAGGGTATATTGATATAGGAGGAACATTCACTAATTTTATAAGTGTCCCTTCCCTTTCAACCAATCTCCTATTACTGTATCAAATCATTCATATTAACAAAGGCATGCGGGTTGCATTTTTACCATATTTAGTTATCATCAAGGAGTTGCATAGTGATACTATAGTGGATATGGGTAGGGTAGATCACCAAGATAGGTTATAAACCTTCTCACACTTTTTACCTATTTCTTCTTCGACAACATTGTTGACTCATTTAGATGGAGTTATCAAATTATGGCATGGGTAGTTTAGCCACCTTAAATACTATTACCTTGAATAACTTAGAAAAAATGACATGGTCATAGGATTTCCTCAAGTCTAATTATCTAAGTGACTTTATGAGGTTTGATCTCTTAGAAATCAATCCGAAGAAAAATTTGACAAAGGAAAAGCTTGGAGGGCTTCACAAGCATTGGAGTTAGTACATAGTGATGTATCTAAGCCTTTTCTTAGTCTATATTTTATAAGAAATAAATGCATTCTCATTGATTATTTCTCAAGATATACATGGGTCTAATTTATTAAGAAATTTTTTGAAGTATTTGAATATTTTTAAGACTTCAAGGCACTTTCTGAGAAACAATCTAAGAAATTCATCAAGTTTATTTAAACTAACAATGGAGGTGAATATGTCAAAAATAGATTTGAGTAGTTTTATAACATATAGGGGATTGATTTGTAGTGGAAATTTATTTATAGTCCATATAATAGCATTTCAAATTTCAAGAAAAGGTCCTTAAAGGAGATGGCTGATTGTATGATTCACTCTAAGTCCTTGGCACCTAAGTATTGGGTTAAAGCTGTTTATTATGCTTTTTATTTTCAAAACAGGGTTCCTCACAAAGATTTGAAATGCATAACACCCTTTAAATCTTGGCATGAAAGGAAACTTGATATTTAACACCTTAGGGTCTTTATATATCCAACTATGGAATGTATACCAAAGACAATACATAAATCTATGGTATCTCAGTCCAAGCCTTGCATATTTGTAGGTTATCCATATGGTGTCAAGGGGTACCAGCTTCTACATCCAACCACACATGATTTGTTCATTGAGATAAGTTTTATCTTTCAAGAGAGTCCTACAGATTAAACACTTGACACTTCTTCTCTTTCAATGGATTCACTTAGACTTGATGATTTTGCTTTTGACTTGGATCATCTAGAGCAGGTTCTTGAGCTAGAATCTTCTTTTTTCTTCTAGTTATAATAATGATGGTAGTGATTTGGAGTCTTATACATCCACCTCTAGTCATGTTTTAAAGGATGAGGAGTCAACTCCTGACTCACCCACATTTGAGCCCATTTGGAAAAGATAGACACTTTAAAGTGTAGGCACTTGGGTAAGGGATTTAGGAGATGACATATGTACTCATGTACATTATCAAAGTGGTCCACATGATTTAGTTTATTCAGTTTTAGATCCACAAACATTTCAAGAGGCTTTAGGCATACTTGAGTGGGATAGTTCTATGCAAGAAGAATATTATTCTTTGATAAAAAATCACACTTGGGATTTGACTTTACTTCCTAAGGGAAGGAATAAGATTTGATGTAGGTGGATATATCAAACCAAGTTTATAGAAAATGGGTTGGTTGATAATTTTTACCAAGGTATTTTCATATGTTTTTTTAATATTTAATACTTAGAGACCTTTTCACCTATTATAAATATGAATTCAATCCAACTCACACTAGCTATAACTACAACACATGATTGGCATGTGCACTAGATGGATGTGAAGAGTGACTTTCTTCATGGAGATATTGAAGAAGAAATATACATGGAGTAGCCACTTGGTTTTATTCAAGGTTCATCATTATTTTTCATACTTAGGAAATCCATCTATGGCCTCAAATAGGACCCTCAATCTTGGTATGCTAAGATGGATTCTTTCCTCCTTAATTCAGGTTTTACCAGGTGTAATTCAAATACCAATGTGTTTTTTTTATGGTAGGATGATTATTTAATGATACTAGTTATTTGTGTTGATGATATTTTTATCACTATGAGTTTTTCATCAACTATTATAGTAGTGAAGATAACTCTATAGGACAGATTTGACATGATAGACTTGGGTCTTCTACATTACTTCCTTGGCATCATGATTGTGTATCTCAATTCAAGTATTTCACTTTCATATCCCAAGTATTCTTTCAATATTTTGGCTCTATTTCACATAGTTGATTGTAAGCCATCTCTGACTCCCTTTCTATCAGGAGTCAAAATTGAGGTTGATTGTTATACTCCTTTAGTTGATGCCACTTGATATCGATATCTTATTGTTAGCATCATTTATTTTACTCATACGAAACTTGATATTTCATAAATAGTGGGACTTGTCTCCATATTTATGCAAGAACACCATGAGCTACATTGGAAAGCAACTAAGAGGATCTTACACTACATTTAGGACTCTTATAGATTTGAGATTCAGTATAGATTTAACACAGAGGTTGACTTGGTTGGTTATATAGATTTATAGTGGGATAGTGATACTTATAATTAAAATTCCACTTTAGGTTAAATATTTTCTTTAGGTTATGGTCCCATCAGTTAGTCTAGCTAGAAGAAAAATCTTATTGTTATATCATCCATAGAGGTAGAGTACAACGGACCTATTAATGTAACTACTTAGGCTATTTGGCTTTAATAGATTATATCTATGTTTTTCATTCCTTTTAGGAATCTCACCATCATCTATTATGATAACTATAGTACCATACAAATATGTAGGAATCCAGTTCAACACCAATGGACCAAACACATTGAGATTCACACACATTTTATCTGAGAACTTATTCATAATTAGGTCATTGACCTAAGATTTTTATAGTATTTAGAGTAGGTTACATATATATTTACCAAACCCTGCACTAAGATCAAGTTTATTCATCTATGAGATCTTCTTGGGGTGCATTATACATCATCAACAACATCATCTTCAGGGGGAGCCTTCTAACATCTTCACTTCTTTTATGTCTCTCTTTTTAGGGGGAGTTTTTCCTATGGATTTTCTCCTTTTCTCTACTTTATGATAGATTATTATATACTTGGGTACCTCATCATGCCTCATTATCAATAAATAATTCTCCATCCCACCTAAGCTATGCTTAAAGGGAGGTGTTGGTGTAGGCTTTTATCTTATGGGTTTTATCTACATGGTTCACTATGCTTTTTTAGAGTCTTAGAGGCCATTACGGTCATTTGGTAATGTTACTCCCAAATTCATTAGAATTTGGGTTTTCACTCTCTCTCCCACCTATATATGTATCTCTCTATCTTTGTATTCATAATCCAAAGTTAATAAATATTTTGGTTTTTTTTTCCATTTTGATTTATCTTGTGTAATTATATTTTGTGATTTTAATTTGTTACAACTCTTTGGTGGTGTGCACTCACTTCTTATCTCATGTGATGATTTGACCTTCACATTCACCTTATCTAGACTGGGATCAAACTTCGATAAGAACTCATTAAGAATACCAGTTTATCAAACCATGATTTCAACCTCAAGGGTGAGGATGCTTTACATGACAACAAGAATGAAGTTTCAAGATGTTGCTCAACTAGAATATTCCTTAAAGAATCCATCTTCAATTGGCTTTGTGGATTCCCCATGGAATCCTTCTCCAGTGATTTCTCTTGAATCCCCTTGGATTCCCTTTGGGAGACCTTGGCCTCTTATTATGCCTAGGATTCTTAGTTTTTGCTTTTTAGGGGCTCCCCTAGGGAGACAAGGTAGTTTCTCTATATGTTGGTTATCACTTCCTTTTTTGGATGGTATTGGGGTCCAATGAAACCTCCCTTTATCTTTAGGGGTCCCTAGTTCTCAATCCAATAAAAATTAGTCTGGAGTCCATTGGGGACCCCTATGGTCTTATTGTTAGCATGGATTTTTATTAACTACATTGGGTTTGGGTTCTCTAGGGAATGAAAAGGTTCTATGTCTCTACTATGGGTGCTAATTTGGTTGTCTCTTTAGATGGTTCTCTTTGGGTATTTATTGAGATGCCTCTTTTATTAGTTCTCTTTTCTCCATAGTGTGCTTAATTATTGTTTTTTTTTACTCATATGGGGATACCCATGCCTTATATGTGTTCAGGGCTATATTGTACACCAAATTTTAAATTTTGGTTAATATTTAATCAAAACTAACATTTAACACTCCTGGTGATGTGTTTTCCTTTTATTTATTTACAATTTTCACCAACATCAGAATAGGCTTAGCCAAAATTAGAAGTTACGCTATCTATCTTAGTAATTCATTATCTATATAACTAAAATGACTACAAAAACTAAAAATCAATGCATGTACCAAACATTAAACTATGCCTTACTTCCAACTCACATAGGATCTAATAAAATCAAGCATCAAGATATGAATTCATTAAATTTCCACATTTCAATAGTTCATGATGAATCAAGATTCACTTTATTTAATACTTGGGATTAACTTGAAATTTATAAATTAAATTTGAGGTTGTTAACTCACCACCTTATAAGTATTATTTACCACTTCACATTATATCCACCATTATTAACTCATCCAATTGTTCTCGCACTAATCAACCAATATGTCATGACCTAAGTCATGTTCACCTTAGAAATTAGGTCTTATCAATTCATAAAAATTTAGATATTATATTATAGGACATTGGTGATATTAAATGCCCTTCAATAAATTTAAACAATGTGAGTAGTCATGCTTAGAAACACGTGTTAAGGCCTTGAAGAATTTTTTTACAACAAAAAAAACCTTTGAAAGTGCATACATGTTTCAGCCTAAAAATGCATCCATTGGTACATCCATGTATTTTATACAAGAAAATTCATTTCACTATTACCTCTTTATGTGTTAAGCCAAATTAAATTGTGCATGCCTAAATTATCTACTTCTCAACTTCTTCTAGATACTTACCATGTAATAATCTCACTATTATTAAAATATGACAAGTTTAACAATATAAACAAGATTATAAATTTACCTTATTACTTCTTACACATATTGAATCAATCCTTATTGGGACTATATTATTTTTAAATGAAAAATTAATGCCAACATTTGACAATTTTCATTGCTCATAACATGATCAAATCTAAAAATAACTGATAAATGTAAAGCAACTACAAAAAAGATCATGAATATATTGAAGACCTATTTACTTAGTGATATACTTATGATATCAAATCACTTAATAAATATTAATAATAATAATAAATATTCAACATAACATCATTAATGACTACTTAAACACATAAAGGATGAATATTAAATTAATACAAATTATTTTTCCCCCATTAGTAGTTGTAAACTTCATGACTATAATCATTAATATGGCATAATTGATAATGTCAAGACATTCAAAAAAAGTATGGGGTGTCTAACATATGCATAACACATGCTATCTCACTTCATTGGACCCTTCAATCCTAATGCCTCCACCTGATTTGACCATATCCTCCCCTTCTCCTTCATCCCATGATAATTCTTCCACCATTGGGCACATATTGATAGAGCCTTGGATGCAACACTTCTAAATTAAAAATTTTCTAAGGGAAAATTTGGTCTTAATTGAGGATGCAAAGTCACTTTGGAGTTTGAAGCAACTAAGAATATGGTGAAAAGAATAACCAGAAGGAAATTTCCAAAGGGTCCATTTTGGTTGATTTTTAAAATCTAGAGGAACTCTTCCAACTGACCAATAATATAAATAAATGACTTGGAGAGCATGATGAGATAAGAAAATACCTAATTTTGGTTGTAGAGGTTATAGGTG
This sequence comes from Torreya grandis, assembly GCA_037957365.1. Lineage (NCBI taxonomy): Eukaryota > Viridiplantae > Streptophyta > Pinopsida > Cupressales > Taxaceae > Torreya > Torreya grandis. The sequence continues at coordinate 107,133 of JARHVA010009967.1, read as the reverse complement.
GTGTACTTAAGAAGGTAGTATTTGGACTAAAATATGAAAATAAAATACTTGAATCAAAAGCTATAATTGAGGCACCAATAGATAAAATTTCCCCTCTTTTCCTCGAATGACATCTAGTACACTTGAGTCTGCATCGACTCCTTTGATTATACAAGTTCCAAATATTATTTATCAAGATCCATTACTTTTATTAAATTATAGTCAACATGGCACACCACAATTTCAAATGTCATTAGTTTTCACTATTATCCTGACACTAAATATATTTCTTTTAGATAGGAATCAGTGAAATAAAACATCATAACATATGGCATGCATTTTTATCAAAAAGATTATTAATTTCTAGGACATAAGGTACCTAGTTCTAGTGTTATTTTTGTTTCAATTGATCTTAGTGGATTAGTTATTACTTCAGACAAAAAAATTACTTCTATTATTTCAATAAGCATGGTAGACACCCCCATTATTGCTACTATACCTATGGATATCTCAGTTACCATCCATGCTCTTATTAGAACTATTATTTCCACTTATATTGGAAAAACTCCCATCACACCAATAAATGTTGCCTTTAAACAATCATATGTTTCTTCACCAACTACTTTTATAGAGTTTGAGGATTTGGTATCCTAGGAAATTTTTACTACCCTATTATTACAAAGGCATGATTTCACACAATAGTATGTATCCATGCCTACAAATATTATGATTGCATCTCATGTTGTATCCATAGTAAAATATGATGTAATTAGGTATATGAAAAGGATCCTTTCTCAAATTTATTCATTAAAAGAGAATATGGTAGCTACTCATTTCCCAGTCCTCCACTCCCCATGCCTCTAAGCTCATCCATTTAATTTGAAACTTCACTCCTTATGCCTTCATAATGTTTTATTTTATCCTCCACTTGTCCTTCATCCCCTTATTATTATACCTCCATTAATCCCATAATTGCACAACCTTGAATGTAATAGCTCTAAATTGCAAAATTAAAAATGTGGTCTTAATTGAGGACCTAAAAGTCACTTTGGAGTTTAAAGAAACTACAAATAAGGTGGAAAGAATAACCTAAATGAAAATGTCTATAGGGTTCAAATTAATTAAATTTGAAAAGTAAAATGTACTCTTCCATCTGACTAATAAGAGAAAAACAAAACCTAGAGAACATGATGAGATCAAATAATACCCAATTTTAGTTGTAGAGATTATAGGTAGTGTATTTAAGAATGTGGTCTTTGGACTATATCAATAAAATAAAATAAAATAATTGAATCGCAAGCCAAAATTGAGGCACCAATATATATAAATGTGTGTGTGTGTGTGTGTGTGTGTGTGTGTGTGTGTGTGTGTGTGTGTGTGTGTGTGTGTGTGTGTGTGTGTGTGTGTGTGTGTGTGTGTGTGTGTGTGTATGATAAGGTATATGATGAAATCCAATAAATTTTTAGTCTTATGCTTAATATTCATAACATGAGAGCCAAAGGATAACCAAAATGGAAAAGAGTCATTATCTTTAACCAAACTTTGGGAGTTATTAACCCCAAATTGTACAACATTGCCAAAGTGTTTAGACAAGACCTTTTTCCTAAGTTGAATTTTCTATCACTGCAAGATATTAGTTTAGCTCATAACTATCTTAGTAGAAAATATAAATATTTTATAGATTTATATAATTAAATTAAGACTTTAATGACTCTATTCAATGCTTAGGAAAGCATGATTATTGAGTTATTCAAAGATGCATTAATTCATGATATATACATTCCTAATGGAAGACTGATGGATCAAGGATTGTTAAATAACCAATTAAAATATTCAATGATAAATTTTAAAATGAGTATCAATGATGTCAACGAATGGGGTAATGAACAAGCCATTGATTTAATTACATTTTCAAAGGAAAAGATAGAGAGATCCCAAGAAATTAAGGAATCATTTCAAGTCTTCTTGGAGATGTGTCAAGCTAATGGGAAAGATGAGGTATTTGTTTAATAACCCCATTGTTAATCTAGAAGTTATCAAGGGAGATCATAAAGTATCTGTATCATCTTTTAACAAAAAGAAACAATGATAGGATGCACATAAATAAAAGAAACTTACAGCTCATGCTACAATTTATTATTCATTTATGACTCTTGCACCTAAATTTACACCATCATTTATAGTTAAAACAATAGTGACCATGATAATTGGAGTCATTTCCTTAGGAGAATAATTATTTACAACAACTAACATGATGTTGTCTAGTTTAGAAGCTACAAATTTAGTTACCACTTTGGCACCAACTCTAGTGGATTCTTCCAGTTTAGTGGGTGTGAATTCTCTTAGAGTTAGTGATTCATCATCATTAGGTTTTTCCACAATCATTGTGTCCACATAAACAACTCAAAATGATTATATTATTTATTCATCTACATATTAAACTTTAATTTTTACGTCATCCACTTTAGATCCTTTCAAAGTAGAAGCTTGTAAAATCCCTCCTAGTTACAATTTGCTTTATATTTCTCAAATTTATTTAGATTTTCATTTTAATAATGAAAAAATTGCATGAAAAATATTATGTATAAAAATAGACTTATTTTATTTAGTTTTTGTACATGTAGGGTAAGTGAACAAAGTTTGAGAACAAAAAAGGGCCTACTCATGACATGATTTTCTTAAAATTTCATAAATATAAACTTTTATAGATGATTTGAGATGGCTACAATCAAACTTTGAATATGGTATAAGAACATGAATTGTACTATTTCGAGTTAGTTTCTAAAACACTAAGTTTTTTGAAAAATGGTTAAGCATAACTAGGTCAAATATATAAAATTTGAATAGGAATTCCTATTTTTAAACAAAATATAGTAGATAGATGTTTGTGCGACCCATCATTTTTTGAGCATTATTTAATATTGTTTGAAACCCTTTGGTGAATATTTAGATAATATCTTCTAGTTTGTGACCTATATTTTTATATATTTTTTCAATGATTTTTTATTAAACTTTTAAGTGAATACATCTTGAAAGCTGACAAAAATAGTAACCGGTCTTGCAGCCCCCCTAAATACCTCAAAAAAATAAAAATTATTTTTTTAATGTGTGTAGAATTAGGCCTAATTTGTGACCATTTAATTTTTTTTGAACTTGGATCAATGAAAAATAAATTACATAAACATGAATAGGCACGTATATTTACAACACGTAGTGGCCCAAAAAATGTATAGTTAGAAATCAACATAGTTTGAATCCTTAAAATATTCCAAAAAATATAAAAATCATATATTTGTAAAGAGGAGAGTGTGCTTGTTGTCATGTAATAATGTTTTGAATTTTTTCATTTAAACCTATAGTTTATTTGGTGATGGAAGTTTACATTTGTTGTTTTCTATCAAAACTCTTAGACTTGGTTGTAGATTTATAGGTCCAAGCCTTTGGCTCAAGAATCCAAGCCATTTTTGAGCCAAAAGGCTTGATTTTTTAACTTAAATTTCAATAATGCATGCACATTATTTTTTAATAACACACACACAAAAAAAAAAAAAATCTCTATGGGTACTCATTTTTTATTATTTTTCTTATATCTATGTTTTTGAGCTCCCTGATAGTGGTGTATCATGATAGTTTCAATTGTAAATTGAAGTGTATCATGATTGGGGAAATGCCCCTAACTTTGGATAACAAATTAAGAAGTTTTGGTATCACATTAGAATTTTAAAAAAATACCCATTTTAATATGTCAAATTAACTACATATAATTAAGGTTTTAAGGTCTAACCCATTATACATATTACAATATAACTGATTTTATCACAAAAGATCATAAAATTCATTTTTTAATCTTATGACCAACACTCAACCTTTGGAGTAAAAATCTAGTTGTGCATTAGAATACCAATTCTTGAGTCTTGCTTGTCAAGATGCAATTGGTTCATTTAAATTTTAGAGTAAATGTCAAACAAGTATATAAGATATTATGTATGCCCAACTTCTAGTGTACTTTATTATATATACACACTAATACATTTTCCATCAATGGATCATAACTTTAAAAAAAGATCATTTAGCTATTGGTAAGTGCAAGTTACTAATGGTACCTTTCCCATATATACACTACCAAAAAAATTGTAATTACATTTTGATAGGTTTTATGGCCTTGCTTAATCAATTGTGTGAAGATATGATGAAAATGTCTGAATGCGATAATGTAATGATAATATTTAACATGTAACCTAAGCCAAACATGAGACATTAAGACTTAGTTCAAGACTAATATGTCAACCCAAATGTCATAAAAAATATAAACAAAATAGTTAAACATGGTTGAATTTGAAGGAAATTATGGCTATTTTGAGCCCCTTCAACCTAATTACATGACTATAAAATGTGATTTTGGAGTTGATCACCTCCAATTTCATCATATATTGAAGCAAAGAAACATTAAATGCAAGTTTTACATGTATAAGATGTGGTTTTGGGATCAATAAACTTGAATGAACCATCATATAATGAATGCAAATGTTGATTGGTTCAATTTTAGAGATAATTAGGGTAATAATGAGCCACATGAACTTATTTTAAATTGTTTACATGATGTGATTTGAATTGAAATTAACCCTAGAATGCCATCATATATAATGAACCAAAGAGTTGATTCATTCAATGGATGAGGCATTTGAGGCCAATTTAAACCCCTTAAACATAACTAAAAGAGCATGTGATATGATTTAGGAATAAATTAAGTTTGATTTCATCATGAATTGATCCAATTAGTCAATTGGTGTAATTAGGGACATGAATTGAGAAAAATTGAGCCTATACACTAAATTTATGCCCCACTGACCTTAATTTTATCATAAATACAAACATAAAGGTAATTATGGCCAATTTGAACCTATTAAACATAAATGCAAGTCTACTGTGATTAAGGGGGCTAAAATAGCTCACATTTCATGACATGTTAATCCTAAACCTTAATTTTATCAAAAATGCAGTTCCCCTAAACCTAATTTCATCACATGTGTATAAACTCATTACATTAAACCCTAAACTCTAATTTAATGACAAATACAACCCATAAATTCCCTAATTTCATCATAAATGCACTTTAATAAAGGTAATTTGGTCTAATGTGAACCCTTTGAACCTAGTTTTGTGAGTCTAGGTTATGATTTAGGGATAAATTATTTCATATTGCCTTATATATTGAGCCAATTATTTAATTATTACAACTATTAACCATAAACCATAATTTTGTCACAAATGCAAACATGAAGTAAATTGAGGCTAATATGAACCTTTTAAATGTGTACAAAGTGTATACAATGTTATTTGGATAGATATTAACCTTGATGTCATCATATATAATGAACTAAAGAGTTGATTCATTCAATTAAGGAGGGATTCGAGGCTAATTTTAACCCCTTAAACCTAACTACAAGAGTAGGATATGATTTGGGCCAAAATTAAGTTTGATTTTGTCATGAATTGATCTAATTAGTGATGTGATTTGGGAAAAATTAATCCCTTGGACCAAATTTATGGTTTAATTAATTTCATAATCTATGAAACACATGGCTTAATTGACCCTGATTTTATCATAAATGTAAACATGAAGTTAATTATGGCTAATTTGAACCTACTGAACCTAAATTTGAGTCTATAATGTGATTAAATGAGCTAAATTATCCCATGTTTCATGACTTGTGTTGGCCTTGAACCCTAATTTTATCACAAATTGAATGTATTTTGGAATAATTAAGTGTAATTTGTACTAATTTCAAATCTAATTTGGGATAATCGAATCTAATTTGGACAATTGAATCTAATTTAGACTAGTTAAATCTATTTTAGACTAATTTACATCAACCAAGGGGAAAATTGAACCTAATTTGGATTAATTGAATATAATTTTGGCCTAATTAATTTAAGGAGTTAATTGAAGGGGAAAATTCATTGTATGATAGTCTTATTACATAGTTTTAGATTAAGGTAAAAATAGGTTTTGAAGGGACCCTGAAACCCTATAACAGAATTAAAAAAGATAGAGAAATTACAAGCACCAGGATAAGCAATCCTACAACCTACTAAAAAGTAGCAACAAAATCAGGTAATATAAATACATCAATATCCATTTTAAATTCAACCCCCTAATATTCCAAATAAAGATTTAATATCTATTTTTTAGGGGTAAAATCCAGAATAGTTGCCTGCCTGTCATCAGCAATATTCTGCATACTTTCTAGCTCTTTGTTTTTCTTAGTGGATCTTCTTCCAGGTCTGTTTGGGGAGCCAACATCCAGTTTCACCTTAAAATGTTGTTCATCTCCTTTTCTAGGTTTATCCAGAGTAGAAGCAAGATGTTTCACCTTCGTTTGCCGGTCTTTTTTGCTGCTTCTAGTTTCTACCCCCTTAGTATTGGTCTTTTTTTCAGCCCTTTTTCTTTGAATTAGAAAATGCTTTAAGTTTTCTCCATTATCATTTACAGGAAGCTCATTCAAAGGAAAATCATTCTCAACCTGAATCTCCCTGGACTAAGAAAAAAGAAAATCTCCCTCCTCTAATTTATTTCCAACTTCAGCCAAGAATTTTCCTTCCTCTAGCTCAGTTTTGTCATCTACATCTCTCCATCGGTCTTCTATCTTTTGATAGAAAATGATTTGTTTTGATAAATCTATCAAATCATCTATTCTTTGTACAAGTATAATGGTATCTGATTGCATCGCATGTCCTTCTTTCTCAGAATTTTCTTTCTCAATAGCAAGCTCTTTATCCGCCTCAGTATGTGGAGCTTTGGGATCTTCAATAGAAAGCTCTTTATCCACCTCAGCATGTAGAGCTTTAGATTCGGATGATTTTTACTTTTGTAAGGACAATTTTTGACCCAATGCCCCTGTTTCTTACAAGCATAGCAAGAGTTGGGCAGATCTTCAAAAAAAATCCCTTGAGTTTTTTTCCATGCTTAGATATTAGATCCACTTTTTCTGGGAGATGATTCAGATCTGCCACTTTAACATAAAGTCTGGCACTTTGAAGTTTGGATCTGGTAGCCGTTGCATTATCCAATGCCACAAGTTCACCAAAAGAACTAGTAATACCTTTAAAAATGTCCTCATGCCAAAACTCTAAAGGGAGGCCAGGAAGTTTAACCCAAATAGGAGTGGTTAAGAAAAAAGAATTTGAAAGATCCATGTTAGGCTCCCATTTTTTAATAGTGAGAGAACATTTACCAAAAGACCACGGTCCTCCACACAGAACCATATTCATGTCCTCCTTATAGTTGAAGTTAAACAAGAAGAAACCATTCAACATTGGTGCCACTTCTACCTCTCCTTGAATAACCCATTTCCTTTTAACCATTTTTGTAAGAGATTCTAGATCTGGTCTTGCTCCTAAAAATTTACCCACTAGGGTGAATTCCATAGAAGACACAGAAAAATCTATTAAAGGATTTGGAATAAAAACTTGAAACTCACCTTTCTCCCAATAAGACTTAGCAATCACCAGTGGGAAGAGAGATTTTCCACTGGGTTTCTTGCCAAATAGAGATGACCACATCTTTTGTTCTGAATACTCTACCTTCAGCAATTTTGAGGATTCTTCCTTATTAAAATGCACATTATCTTTCTCCTTTTCAGGCTCCTACCCCAACATAGTGGGAGGAGAATCCAATTGGGAGACACCGATCCCACAAAAAGGATCAGATCCTGACCTAACATATTTCTCTACACCTCCTGCAGTCCCTCTAGGGTCTATACCTCCTGCTTGGTTCTCCACACCCAATTTTTTGCATGCCTTCAAACCTACGCTTTCCACATCTGAAAGGGCACCTTCTATCTGCCGCCCAGTAATTTCAAATTTTGGGTGTGCTTCCAGCGTGCCCAGCACGTCCCTTCTATACATCAGCGTGTCTCATAAGTAACATCAATAACTATTTTTCATTTAAGGAAACATTAATTAGAAGCACTATAGTCTTATTACATAGTTATATTGGATGAAGATATAGATTAAATAATGTGTTTGTATTATTTAATCTATAGACAAAACTTAATTTTCAAAGATTATTTTTTACCCAAATCAAGAATTTTATCCCTAAGACATTTTGTGTGTACTTTTTGCATATTATCTACATATAATATTTTTTGACCCCACCTTTGGAAGCTATCAATTTTCCAATGGGTGATGGGTCACATCAAGGAAGAGGAAGAAGTTGAATAAAAAACACAAAATATATTAGAAGAGTTGAGAGAAAAACACAAGGTGTGAATGCAAGTAATTCATTCTAGATAAAGTACAAACACTAATCTTTATGAGCTAAATGTCATCAATAATAAGCTAATTGACAATAATGATGAAATTAACAATAATGAATTGAATAATGATGAAATTGATAATAATGAATCAGATAATGTTGGAAGTTCACATTCAAAGTATAAAGTTTTTGATTTTATTGATGATGAGTCTACGTATGATGCTTTACTGCCCAACAATGAATAAATTTTCATTGAAAAAATAATGATGAAATTAACAATGAAGAAAATGTCATACCACCACTAAAAAATGAAATTAATAATGGTTTTGATACACCTTGTCAACAAATTACACCATTAATAACATCCTCAATAATTTTTCATAGAAAAAACAAGTACTTAATTGAATTCAATGAAAACATTTTGAAACTAATGCTTAATAAAATATCTGACTGCCATTCAAGAAGATTGGCTCCAAAAATTTGGGACCTAAAATATACACATTAAGACTTATAATGTAATCTTTATTGTATAAATTAGATTATGATATTCAAAGATGTCAATTATTTATTTTGTTGATGAAACTAATTAAGATGAGACCTATAATGTACACATTAGAACTAAGAACATATAACATGGATGGTGAAAATATGAAACTATTGAAAATTTACATGATTCATATCATATTATAGGATTGATCACATAATAAATATTATAATTTTTCTTGATGTATAATTACAACTTGTGCAATAGATTTTCAAACATGGAAAAAATAATTGATTTTAAAAACAAGATGAACACTTGATATAAACAAAAAAATATTAATGAAAATAATTAAAGGGATTTGTCATACACAGGGGTTCCATAGATTACTCTCAAATTTTATAATGACTTGATCTAGGGTGTAATTATAGGTATTTCTCAAGTACAAGATGGATATTCCAGTTCATCCATACAACTTACAATTTTCATTTTATGCATGTCTAAAGTTAAGCTAAAAATCTACATTTTTATTATGTTGGGAAAGACATTCTTGAGCCAAAAATGGGGGTGGGTTTGTTGATCAGGTGTGATGGGATTAAATAACTTGGTAATTAATTTTATTCACCCTTTTAGATGTGTTATCATTGCTATCTTTCACCCAAGAAGAACCAAAAATGGAGTTCTCCAACTATAGCATCAACTTTGATAACATTTCTTGTTAGTGTTTGTATGCTCCTAAATAGTAGTGAAAATGTACTTTCAGGTGGACTTGGACATCATGGTCATTTGATAACATGTAATTTTCATATATATATGTGCTCATAGTGATGTATTTTCACCTAGGGGTCCCCACGATAAAAATGTTAATTAGAGCTCAAGAAGTTGTCTCTTCACTGCCAAAAGGTTGCATTTTAAGACCCATTACTATAATTTATTCCATAGATTTCTCTAAAAGTTTTTACCAAAATGATATAGGGTGAAATTATAATTATTTCACATGCATAGGAGTTATTTTATAGTTCATCCATAGACTTACATTTTTTGTTTTAAGCATCTCTAAAGTTAGGTTAAAAATCCATAATTTTCTTGTGTTGGGAAGGGTGTTTTTGAGCTAAAAATGGGTGGTGGTTTATCGAATGGGCATGATGAGAGTAAAATAACCTGGTATTTGATATTATAAACCCCTATACACATGTTTTTAGTGCCATTTTTTAGTTAAGAAGCATTAGAAATTGAGTTCTCTAACTATAACTTTAACTTTGACAACATTTATTGTTAGTGTTTTTGCATTCCTTAACATTTATTGCCATGTCGATTGGATAAAATGTAATTTACCTATATAAATTTTCATAGAATGATATATTTTTAATTAGGGGTCCCATAGATACAAATGCTAGTTGGAGCTCAAAAAGTGGTCTCTTCACTACCAAAAAGTTACATTTTAGGACCCATTACTGTAACTTGTGCCACATATTACTCTCAAAGTTTATACCAACTTGATCTAGGGTGAAATTATAGGGATTTCACATACATAATATGGATCTTATGGTTCATCCATATGATGTACAATTTCCATTTTACACATGTTTAAATTTAGGCTTAAAATATGCATTTTTCTTTAATTGGAAAGGGTGTTCTTGAGCCCAGAATAAGTGGTGGGTTTGTTGACCAAGAATGATGGGAGGAAAATAAAATTTTAATATATGTTATATAAACCTTTATATGTGTTTTAAATGACATTTTTATATAATAATAACTAGAAATGGATTTCTTCAACTACAACTTCAACTTTGACAACATTTGTTGTCAGTGTTTTCATGCTCCTAAATAGTAGTGGAAATGTGCTTTCATCTATACTTGGACATTATGGTCATTTATAATGAATAATTTCATATATGTACATTTTTTTAATTATTAATTTACACATGGGGTTACTATATGTATAAATTTCAATTAGAGCTCAAGAAGTTGTCTGTTCACTACCAAAAAGTTACATTTTAGGACTTGTTACTGCAACTTGTGCCATGGATTTCTCTTCAATATTATAATAACTTTATCTAGGGTAAAATTATAAGGATTTAATATGAATATTATGTATCTTATATTTCATCCATATGACTTATATTTTTTTCTTTTATGCATGTCTAAAGTTAGGCTAAAAATCTACATTTTTCTTGTGTTTGGAAGGGCATTTTTGATCCCAAAATGGGTGGTGCATTTATAGACTGGGTATGATGGGAGGAAAATAAATTGGTCCTAAATGTTTTTTACCCTATGTATGTGTTGGTATCACCATGTATCATCTAATAATCACTGCAAATGGAGTTGTCCAACTGCAGCTTAAACTTTGATAACAAATCTTGTTAATGTTTCTACACTCTTAAACACTAGTGAAAATATGCTTTCAGGTGAATTTGAACATCATGGTCACGAAAATATGTGTAATTTGTGAATATATAAAATTTTCATATCTATAAAATTTTATAATAATTTTATTCATATGTGAATATGTTTGTTTTTCTCATTTTGCATGTTGAATAGGAAATGTGATGTAAATGGCCTAAATCCACTTACAAATAGCCCATTTACCCAAAATTACATACTCTATGTTTTTTCAATTTATGACTTATTAATATATTTGTGTCCAATATTAAATTTTTTAGGCCTCTTCAAGGCTTTCCATTAGGTCTAGATGCAACTATAATTTTACATCTTCTCTTTTAGGTCTGACTACATTTTTGAATGAAGAAGCTTTTTTAGATTGTATTCTTAATTGTCTAAAATTTAATTTTCCTTGTAAAATATATTATATTATTTGATTGGTCCTTTCAAGACTAATGAGATCATTCATGACCTAAAATTTCCTTTACATTTTGATCTAATTTCTTTCTTACTTCCAATTACAAGAAACACATCCAACTATGTCCTTTTAGATTTAAATCTAGTATAACAACAAGATGCTTATCTTGTCCAGTATATGACCAACATAAATTACCTATGATTTATTCTCAAATTATCTCTCCCTTCCTCTTTAACATACCTTTAAAACTTCCTAATTTTTCATCAACCATCTCTTTTGTCAAAATTTGCCTCTTATTACTCTTTGTTCTTAATCTTGTAAAATTGCTCTATTAGCCATAATGTAAAATGAAAATGTCATGAATAAAAATTAAATATATGATTTTATTAAATTACATTTACATAATCCAATAAATAAATTTTTAACTCTTCTTTATCTTCAAATTACAAAGACTAATGAAAATTATCTCCTAAAACTTTTTTATTTGTATGTATGTCTAGACCTATTACCTGTGTTCTGATTATTTATCTCTCATATGGAGGTTCTAAATCATTAAATCACCTTAAATACCTTATATTAATCATGACACATCATACTAAAATATTTGGATAATTCTAAGTTCTATTAAAAGAGTGATAGATTAGGAAGGTTGAAGTTGTATATGGAGCAAGAAAACATTCTAAAGTGGGGATAGAGCCTTAAGAATGTGAGATGAGGTTAATATCCATATAAAGGATTATGAGATATTAAATAAAGTTAAAATTCATATGTATAATATAATATACCTAATATAATTATACTCCAATACTAAATTGGCAACATGTTAAATGACCAAAATAAGTACTCCAATACTAGAAAGTGGTTGTCAATTCATAAATTTAGAAGTCACTCCAATGAAATATTTTGGGATAAAAAACTAGATACTTACATATCTTCAATAAATGGGTATAATTAATTTGAAACTAGATAAAGTAATATTAACATGGATTCTAAACATAGTGTTATGTTTGGCACCACAAACATTTTAACATCCTCAAACATGAATTCAAAGTATAAATAATGTTCCATCCTCAAATGTGGATCAATGGTCAAACATTGCACTTTATTGATGATAATGAAAGTTAAGAAAAACCTCATTTATCATAAATTAGTTTTAATATTTAACTTTCCACTAATGCCTCATATGAAACCATATTATATTACATGGTGTAATGTAGGATCTATGTAGTTTTACAATAATAATAAAAACCATAAAGGCATATAAAATAAAAACATAATATAACATTAGGGGAATGCCATATAAGCATACAATGTCAATAATACATGCTTTTCCATTTAATTATATAAAAAATTACATTATCTAACAACATAGTATCTAATTTTAGTTTAATGCCATACACATATATAATACCAAAAATGTGTATAATTCCATATAGGCATACAAAAAAATACATCATCTAAGACATCCTAATCATCAAATAGTCTCCATATCTTTTCCTTAATAAAACAATACTCTCCCTACGATGCCCTACTTGTAAATGGAGATCCCTCGAATGACTTAGATTGATCCAAGGTCTTATTGTAGGTCCTACATTGATATCTCAAATATAGTTACAACTATTCAAATAAAAATATTATTATAAAATTAACACACTATATATGAAACCAAGTTAAGAAAATAATTTTAAACTACAATAAAAAATCAATTAAACATACACTTACTACAATCTCATGGTCCTACTCAATCTACTTCTAATGCTTAATTAGGTTAGTGATAGGTTTAGCTACATGAACAAGCATGTGAAATGATGATGAAAGATGAGGAGGTGCCATATTAATCATCTAAATTGGACTATCAGATGTCATCTAATAACCCTACAGATAAAATACATTCACATAAGTTATATTTTCCCATGAATGTATTAAAATTATTAAAAATGATATATTTTTACAATTCAAAATTACAAGTTAATATGTACCTTTGTGAGCACCTATATGGATGACATTTTAGAAACAATGCCTATGTTTATCCCATCTCATAGTGATGGAGGAGTGCCTACTCTAGTAATAAATTGAACAAACAACATTGCCTAATTTTCTAGAAACTATTGAAGATATATGACAAATGTTTCTTCTTATTAAACCAAAAGTGTATTTAATTGTAGTGTACTTGAATTTTGAGATCCTTAATAGGTAAATTTGACTTAAGTATAAGATAAATATACATAGATTAAATATATATAGATTATATTATTAACTCCAAATTTTAACTTTGTACATGTAAATTATGTTGTAATAATATGGATAAATGCAATAGTGGATGGCCCACTAGTTGGCTCCATAAATGTAAACATAGGTTGAGTAAGATAAAATAATGCAATTGTGGACCATGACAATAAAGGAACTATCTCCTCCTAGAACATAAAAAATTATATATATTATTTAATTTATGTGTAAATTAATTGTTAGATTTTAAATTTTCAAATATAACTTAAATTTAACATGAAATTTATATAAAAGATACTTCCATGCATGTAGAGGCTAACATGTGCACACCAAATGTATGTGCCAAAAACTCATCACTCAAGATTATATCATCAAATTCCTATAAAAAACCACCATCACCATCTTAAGGTCCAATGCATATAGCACCATAAGATCTGCATGGGTGGGGATACACACTAGGTAGAGTATCTCTAACATTAGTATCTAAAAGCCTACTCGTATGTTAAATGAGTGTATCAGTAAGTGTACTAAGCACATGAAAAATGTTTATCTTTGAAACCTCTTTCACTATAGAGGGAATATCAGGGTGAAGTGGCTTTTGGGTAAGGATCCTTTTAGGCCAATTAGGCACACAACATGCAACTAGTTGACCCTATGTAGAGCCTTTTCCTCAGTCCTAAAACTCACCATAATCAAAATATTTTGGAATATTATTGAAGATAAATTCATAGTAGAGTTTATTCAAAAATAAAATGGGACCTCATGGTTATTACATGGTATATAATCAAACACCATATATCACTAGTCCCAAAAATTACCTTTAATAAAATTATGTTGGCATCGATGGATTGGGAAATGTTTAGTAGTTAGTGGAAATGGTGCATTAGCGGTTGGGTTGATGAATAATGCACAAATTTTATTATTTTTATTTCTTTGTTCTTCATTTCATGTGATAAAAATTTATTAGCATAGTAATCCCTACACATATCCCTATACGATGCCCATCTATCAATTTGGCTAGTTATCAAGTCAACCTGACCTAATATCAACTTTAGGGTATTAGCTAGTAGGAGCAATGGGCATTGGTGGAAGTGGGGTCCCACATTCTATATACTATTTTCTCAATTTCAATTTTATTTTCCACTATGTGTGAAGCTAAATCCCCCTAACTACCTTGGGTATCTTTTGGAATTGTAAGAGGAATAGGAGGTGTATGCAAAGGGAAATGAAACTGTTTATAAATCAATCCTAGCTCAGAGAAGATAAATCCTACTTACACTTTCTATTGTCAATACATTATATATTTAGGTTCATGACCAATATGTATCCATTGGACATATCTAAGGGATCTCTTACCATAATAATATCACTAGGGAGGGTTCTAAATCCTCCAACCAAGAAAAACTATGTAATAACCCTAACTAGGTCCTATGTTTTCATATTCACTAAGCTAATAACAAGTAAATTAAATTCTAATATAATGCTCACAAAATATTTTGGCACAAAGTGGGGTTAGTAAACATAAAATTAAACATGGATAAGAGAATCTTATTTAATCTATCTATGGGTAAGACCCTAATGCATGGAGAGAGTAATATATTAAAAGGTTATGACTTATGTCTATCTATTAAAAGAGAGGAGTAAAATTACAAATAATTAATTTGAAGACAAAAATATCAAGACTCAATCTCTCCCTTGGCCAAAGGTACTTCACAAGAGGTTGTTGTGGTTTGTAATGATCACTAATAAAAGACATAAGATCCAATACTTTTCCATAAGACAATATTCTTCTCCAAGTAAAAACCCTAAGCTAATACTTACATAGAATTGTAGAAGCTAATATTGTAAAGAATCACAAATGAATAATTAACTCTTGTTTTAATATTAAGAATGGTGAAATGATTGTGCTTATATAGCTAGATCTAACCCTAGTCCTTTCTAAAATTTTATTTGATAGGATTAGCTAAATTGGCTCTGTATTATTATTGAGAAAAATAAATTAGGCCCTGATATATGTTGGCCAAGGGCAGACCTAGACCTTAAATGCATTTTTTCAATTATAGTGTAGGGTCATTGGGGTTGACAATGTATTATAAACCATCAAAAAGGACTTTAAAATAGGGAAGGGCTAATGAAGGCATAAGATGACTAGAGGAGTGTGAAAAATAGAAGGTAAATCTTAGGTAAATGTTTTTAGGATATGGTTGGAGTGATAGAAAGTGATATTGTAGGGATAATAATCTGATGAAGTACCAATGGTTTTCCCACCTCTTTCCTAGTTCACCCCTTAAGACATATATTTAGAGAGATTAAGACTCAGCGGGTTCCTACAAGATAGAAAGCATCAATAATTAATAAATTTTAAAAATATAATGTGTATACATATGCCCCACTCAAATCTCATCATGTGTCATTCAAGTATAATAGGGGATGGTGCTTTGATAAAATAGCATAGTAACACAAAATGATGAGGCTAAAAAAATTTGCAGTATTTTAAATAAAAATAACCTAAATTTAAATGATTGAAAATGAAATAATGGAAAAGAAAAAGTATTGTATGCATACCTTGACTTACCTTTATTATCATATGGTTGTCTATTGTGTTTTTAGTTTTGATCATGGAGGAAACATAGACTATTTTCAAAAAACCCAAGGATATAAAACTAAAGATCAAAAACAAAAAAAGGCAAGAAATCCAAAATAACTGATGTTATGTAGATGAGATGTACCTAGAAATTTGGATAGTTGGGGTGATAAATTCTAATTTAGAACAAATGACCAGGTCAAATTTTGGACTAAATCAAGCAACCAAAAAACCAAGACTACCAAAGACAAAAAAACTCAAACAAGTAAACCTTAAGTAATAAAGGCAAACTCACCAAGTCAAACCAAGGATACATGTCAAAAATGGTAATAAACATCAATGTGAAATTAATAAAAATACTTACTTAAACAAATATGTACATGCAAAAGGTAAAAAAACATTAATTACTGAGTAGTAATAATCCTTACTCAATCATTAATGGAAAAAGTGCATAAAAGGGAAAACAACATTGGTGAGTGAGAAGTAACAAGCCAACCTCGCTCAACAATGGAAAAAGTACCTAAAAGTAGAAATAGACGTAGATGTCCAAAAAAAGGGGATTATAATAATGGAAAATGGTAAAATAAAGTAAGGTGTATCTATAAATGTAGAGCTATGGTATAAATAAAATAATCAATAGTCATTCAAATATATTTTTTGGTTCTAAAGATAGATAAAACTAAAACAAAGTAGTACTAGCATGTTTTATAGATGTGAAGAAAAGGGAATATAGAAGAAGGTGAAAAAAATTTATAATCACACTTGCCTCTCAATGGGAAAATGAAATGGGTGGAGTGGAGAATGAATGAAAAACCAAGGTAGAGGAACTATTTATCGAAGTCAAGATGCTCAAATTAGGTTTGCTAAAACAAGAGGAATTTCAACATTAAGGACTTTCAAGAACATCTCTTAGCCACATAAATCTTATGTCAATAATGAAGTATGTACATGATCCATGAAGGCTATAAGCATGAATAGTAAAATGGAATTACCTTCCCACAACATGTTTCCCATTCCTTAAGACCCCTTATAGAGTCATCGATCTACTATGAAGATTGGGTACTTACATGAGAAAGTAGGTAGCACCATAGAGTTTGTTTAATTCTCCTATTCCAATCTATTGGCCTACCATACCCTAATGGACCTTAGTTCTATCATGAGATTAATTGTGGAGTTTGATCTTTGATTATAGATAGGAGATGTGATATAAATCATAGTTTTGGTGTAATTTTGACTTTTTGGTTGTGTATGTTTCCTTTTCTATCATTGCCTTTTGTTTTAAATTATTTGCTTTTTAAATATTTTTATGGATTTTTCTATTCCTCATCCATACAGATTTTGTGAAAAAAACATGGGTGCTAAATATGAATTTTATTTGAATACTTTGGATTTGGTTACTAAGAAAGATAACTTAAGGAACATGGTGTCTAAAAGTCTAGTTAATTCAGGTGAAATAAAAGTGTTATGTTGACTTCAACCTTGTTGTTGTCACTTGGATTTGCACCCTTTGAGGAGATTTCTTCGCTCTCCTCATCCAACTGGCAAAATTGAAACACCTTTAGGTTATGGGTGAGCCTAATAATGAGGTGAATCTCTACATAGGGATAGCTCCCTTAATGTACCACTTTTAGACTACTACTACACCTATGCTTGCAAGGGAAAAAGAAGAGAAAATTAAAAGTAAACTATCTTAAAGGAGGTGATACACCAAATTAGTTGATGACTACCAACCAACTACATGTTACACATGAGAACAAGGGACTAATTAGACATACACTTCTCTAATTTGATTCCTCTCACATCAGTATTTCATTATGAAGTTATGGTGAATGTTTAGGCTAGGAGGACTAGACAAGAGGTCTAGAATGACACTATTGAATAAGATAATTCACTCAAACTTGACACTTCCTAGAACACTTCACATGACCCACAAGAAGAAGCTATAAATAGGTAAGATAATGAGACAATAGTGATAAGGAAACCATAGTCATGACTAAGCAAGATCCATAATTCAAGTAAACAAACTATGAATAGTCATCGAAGAGGTAAAATTATTTTTATTTATTGATCTAATGGTATGAAAATGAGTAGGGCTTCAGTATACTCAGGTAGAGAATTATTTAAGGTTAAAAAGGCTAGTTCTTATATAACTTGAGAGAGAGAGAGAAGAAAAGAGAAGTTCAAAGGTAACAAGGACACTTTTCATGTTGAGAGAAGGGGTTATATGTGCATGAAAAGAAGATGTGAAATTAACCATGCAAATTTAGGAAGAACAAGTGTCACCCCAACTCATGAAACTCTTGAAATGTGGCATGAAATTCCCTTTAATGGTTCATAAAACTTCCTCTCCAAGTACCAACTCACCATCTCAAAACTCGAAGTCCACTTTCCCTACTTATGAGGATCAAATCCTCAAGTCCTAATACTAAAAATCATGCCATGCCTTGGGTGGTGGATTACTTGCTTTGTTAATTATGGGCACCCTTGCATTAATTTCATATTCATTCCTTTTATATGTTTAGATCATAGGTCCCACCTATAGTCAAAAATCCAATATAAGGACATTGGTTTTCCTATAGTCTTTATAGTAAAAAAATCCATGAATCATTTATCATATTTTATATTATAATGGTTTCAAATAAACCTATTATATATCTATGGGGACTGAGAATTCATTATACACATATCCTTCTTTAACCTGGCAAACCAATCACAAGAAAGAACCCTATAAGCTTTAATTTATTGAACTAGAGATCAATATAAGATCCAATAATACTCCCTTCTGTTCCTCATGCTTGACTATATCAAGTAGAATTCTCCATGGCATTTGAATGAGCTTTAATGGAATTGATAAAACCCTATAAGACCTTACTTTCCATGTTTGAAAATGGATTATTGACCTCCATCAAAAACCTTGGGCTCACCTTCACTCTAATTGGCTATCAAAATCCAACTTGGCTCATTGACATATTTACTTTCATTTACTCCATTAGATCTTGTAGATACAAACAAATGCAAGCCCTTAGATCCACCTTTGAATTGTAAACCTTGTCCTACTAGTGCCACTTGGCAAATGTGCATTAATCCTCAAGATCCTGATGTTAGTCTATAGCTTCACATGCTTATGCCATGTGTTAACCCCTTGAGATCTCTAACTATTTAACCCATCTCACACCATTTCATTGAGATGTACAATCGAGAGAGGATAATTGATCATACTAGGACCCATTATTTGAAATCTAATTGATAGTTCATGGTCTTAAAATTGATCTCTTCATGACTATCATTAATGGTCATGTGACTATCAAATTTAAGCTTAATAAGATTGTCTTGATCTATCTTTAAATTTGACATTTACATGATCATCATTAATCATTCTATAGAACATGATTGATGTCCTATAGAATATAAAATTTAAAAATAGGTATATTTTTTCTTGAGCTTTAAATTGACATTGACATGAATTTCTTATACTTTTTAGCCAACTTTTAAATCTTGGATTCTGAAGCACAATAATCATGAAAGCACTAAAATTTCAAGAGATATTCATAAGGCCAAAAGGAGAAACCCCATTTTATGTGATGGTCCCAAAATCCTCCCAGTTAGAATAATTAAGTGCTCAAAATGTTTGGTCTATGTTTGATTTTATGTGATGTCTTGGTGATGGTTGAGATCAAATGATTAAGTATGGGAAACTTGGTAGAAATGCTTGGAAGCTTAATTTTGTACACGTATAACTCCATTTATACTTTAGTAGAGGATATCAAACTTGGAACATAGAAAATTGGGGCCAAAATAAACAAACCCATGTGGTCACCTTCCTCTATAATTACTACACATGTGATATCTGACCTCAACAAACTACCCACTTATACTTTCTACCATTAGACCCAAGATGCCTAGGTGAAAACAATGAAGAACTAGATGAATACCAAGATCTTCTTAAGTCATTCCAAACATTATTAACACCTTATAAGGGATTTGTAACTTTGGACCATGTTTTAAATGTTGAAAAACACATGATAACATGTATGGTCTCTTTTACTTGGATATCTTAGACCCCTTTTCAAGCCTTAGATCTACTTCTTCATCAAACCATGAAAGATATTCTTAAGTGGGCCAAAATTGGCCAACATATTTAGAGACTCATAGGGATTGCATGCCTATCTATGCAAAAGAGCCTAGACCATGTGCTTAGTCTAGTCCATTAGGCATGGAGTCTCTACTTAGATCCAACATATTCATGTAGTACCAATCCTTCTCTGACCTTTATTGAAACAAAAAAAGGACCAAAAAAGAACAAAATAGAACATTGTGCCCAAGGCACTTATTAAAAAGGAAACTAGCCTAAAACAAGGTCAACAAATAAATGTGGTAGAAATAGAACTTAGAGGAATGCATGAAAATTACTCTAACATTTACATGGTTGTAATTTATAAGTATTGTCCACCTAGGTCAAATGGGAAACTATTTTGTGCACCTTGGATCTTTGAAACATACTTGTTTTTTCTTGATATCTATCTTCTATAGCTATGATAAAGTATATGTTCATGTCTTCTTATGGAAGAAACTAGTTCTTCTACTACCAATTTTAGGTGTATGAATTGTAGACATGAGTCTAAGACCCAATCATACTCCTTCCAAATTTGTGGACTTTGTAGGAACAACTCCAGTTCTTCTTCATTTTTAAACTATTGATCATGAAAATATAGACCATCTTGATGTGTCTCCTTTGACATATCTATGAAGTTAACCTCTAAGGGAGATGGACCTAATCTTGTGACTTTTTGAGGCCATTTGAGCTCCTTCTTAGCTTTCAATAGTAGAGATATGTCTAAAGTAAGAGAGAAAAGTTTATAACCATGTTTGAAAAGTTCAAACATGTCATCTATTGAGAGAATAGCTACCTCTTACTTGATGATAGTAATCCTTTTATCCTAAAATAGACCCCATTCAGTTATATAAAAACTTGAATCTAAGATATCAAAAAAATCAAAAGATTTGTAATCATGAAGCTACAGTTCAATTAGTGCCTTTTCAAATTGAAAGTCAAAATCAATCATATCAACTTATTGACAAAAAAACATGAGGCTTCAAACCTTATTTTGACATCTCAAATTGGTCAATCAATACTAATTCATTTTCAATATCAAGCTAATGACTGAACATGATCTATATTTTAGCTAATTTTTCTCCTGCAAGTTCTTGTCCTTCATGATAAATGGAAATTTTTGTGTTATCAAGGATCTCATGGAAAAAATCATCAACTTATCTAACTAGGGCATCATTCTCTTATACATCAATGACTTATTCCTCATGTATTTGTTCTTGTATTTGTATCTTAGCCTCTACCTCAGCTCTCTCTTGCACTTTTTCCATATTTGCATCATCATGGAAAACTGATGCATGTTTGTCCTTGTCAAGAGGTGTCCCAATAATGATTTTTCTTCTTGGTCACCCAAGTGATCTTCATTTCTTGTTTCTTTAGCTACATCTTCTTGATTTTCCTCATAAAGGAGAGGCTCTTTCTCTAAGAGTGGCATAACAGATCCTTGAAAATACTCAGCAAGGTGAGAAAAGTCTAAAGAAACTACCATAGGTACCTAATTTTTCTCATGAAGTTGTTCTTATTGAATCACATTCCCCTCCTCTTCCTAATTTTTTGCCTCTTAAATATCTCTCCATGAAGGAAATTCTCCAAGATTTTGATGGGAAAATGGAGGCTATAAGGTCTCTTGTCTAACTTTAGAAATCACCACCTCCTCCTTCTTCTACCCACTATTTTGAATAGATTTACAAGATGGAAATGACCTAGATTATTGAGGAGGGAGGGATGGGGGTTGAATGACCTTGTATTTAATTGAATGCATGACTTAGTTCTAATATGGGAAAGACTGAGGTCTCTCTTTAGCCTTTTTATTTTGGTTCTCCTCTTCCCACTTTATATTCTTTGGAAATAGCTCCACTTTAAGGTGATTAGGGGATTCATTAAGGTAAGGGACACAAGGAGACTCTTGAAGAGGGATGAGGGAGGTTTATATAGGTTTATATCCTTCTTTATATTGGGCTCTCAATTCCAAATCTGCCTTACTTTTCCCACCCGATGACTTCACCACTTTTTTCTAATTTTGAACCTTGAAGGAATTCATAAGGGGTTATTGAGGAAGGATGGACTCTTGGATCCAAATATTAGGCTATTCCATAATAATATCTTCATTTCTTTGATAGCTCCTTTGGATATATTTCTAAGAAGGAAATGTCTAAGGAACATATGAATAACTTGAAATATTCAAAGGACCACTTAGAATGGTCTCTTGAGGAGGAATAAATGGCATATAAGAAGGTTGAGGTGGTGTATATGTAGGCACAAAAGGTTGGTGAGGTTAGACCTATTATTTCTCAAGGCCTTTTATCTTGTCCTCAATGATTTGAATGTAACCCCCGAAATTCATCATATTATCTATGAGATTGTTCCAATTTTCTCTCTCAGTAGGTGTCTAATCTTTTATTCATTGTAATGATTCCCTCACATGATGAATCAAGTGAGTAGGGACATCTTGGCCATAACATATTTGTGAGCTCAACTCTAGTGCATGCTTGTCAAGGCATATCAAATTTCACTTAAGTGATGGTATAGATGGTTGAAGATATGGTTGATGGGGAGTAGTATTATGATGGGCTTGTTGTCAATAGGAAGGACTACAACAATATTCTTGATGATAAAGATCATGATAAACTTGAAAAAGCTTCTCATAGCTTTGATAGGGATCATGGTAGGGATGATAAGACTCATATGGATCATGAGGATCATATTGGGGTTGTTGATAACGGGGTGGATAATAGGAGTAAACACCATAGTTTTCCATATTAACCTCATATATTAAATGAGATGCAAAAAAATGATTAAAAACTTCATTGAGACATACCTAGTCTACTCATAACCAAAATCTTGATTTTGAGTCTCCATTGGTGTTAATGTGCTTGCTTCCAAAATTTGGTAGAGGAAAGACACACCAAAAATATTCCTCTTCCTTTGGACCTAGTCCCACTGAGCATGCCATAACTATTGTCACTTGTATTTTCATCCTTTGAGGAGATGTCTTAGCTGTCCTCATCCAAGTAGCACAATTGAAACACCTCTAGGCTATGGGTGAGCTAAGAATGAGGTGAATCTCTCGATAGGACTAACTCCCTTGATGTACCACTTTTAGACCACTAATACACCTATGATTTTGAGGAAAAAGGGAGAGAAAATTGAAATTAAATTATCCTAAAAGAGGTGATACACCAAATTATTTGATCAATACCAACCAGCTATATGTTACACATGAGAATAAGGGATTAACTAGACATACACTTCTCCAATTTGAAACTTCTCACATCAGTATTTCATTATGAGGTTACGGTGAATGTTCAAGTTAGGAGAAATAGGTAAGAGGTCTACAATGACACTATTGATTAGGCTAAATCACTCAACCTTGAAACTTCCTAGAATACTTCACATGACCTATAAGAAGAAGCTACAAATAGGTGAGAGAATGAGCTAGCAATGCTAAAGAAACCATAGTCATCACTAAAAAAGATCCATAATATAAGAAAACACACTATGAATAGCATAAAAGAGGTAAAATCAGTTATCTTTATTTATCTAATGGTATGAAAATGAGCAAGGCTTTACCATAATTAGGTGGAACATTATTTACAAAGGCTAAAAGGGATAGTTTTATATAACTTGAGAGAGAGAGAATAAAAGAGAAGTTGAAAATTCAAAAGGAAACTTGTCATGACAAGAGAAGGGGTTACATGTGCATGAGAAGAAGATGTTAAACTAACCATGAAAATTTGAGAAACACAAGTGTCACCCCAATTCATGAAACTCTTGAAATGTGGCATGAAATTCCCTTTGTTGACTTAGAAAGCTGCATCTCCAAGTACCAGCTCACCATCTTAGGACTCTAAGTCCACTTTCCCTACTTATGAGGATCAAATCCTTAAGTCCTAATACTAAAAATCATGCCATGCCTTGGGTGGTGGAGTACCTACTTCGTTGATGATGGGCACCCTTGCATTAATTTCATATTTGTTCTTTTTCTATGTTTGGATCATAGGTCCCACTTATAGTTAGGAAATCAATCTAAGGACATTTATTTGACTATAGTTTTTATATAAAAATAGACCTATAGATAATTTATCACCTTCTACATTATAATGGTTTCAAATAAACCTATTATCTCTGTAGGGACCAAGAATTCATTATACATAGATCCTTCTTTAACCTAGCAAACCAGTCACAAGAAATAACCCTGTAAGCTCTAACTTATCAAACTAGAGATTAATATAAGCTCCAATATCACTCACTTATGTTCCCCATGCTTGATTGTATTAGATAAAATTCTATGTGGAATTCAAATAAGATTTAATGGCACTAGGAAAACCCTGTAAGACCCTACTTTCCATGACTGAAAATGGATTCTTAATCCCTATTGAAAACCCTAGGCTCACCTTCACTCTAATTGGCTATCAAAATCTGACTTGGCTCATTGACACATTAACTCTCATTCACTCCACTATATCTTCTAGATATCAAAAAATGTGATACCTCAAATCCATCTTTGAATTTTCAACCTTGTCCCTACTAATGCCACTTGGAAAATGCATGTTAATCTTCAAGACCCTACTGTTAGTCTATAACTTCACATGCTTGTGCCATGTGTCAACCCATCAAAATACTTAACTATTTAACTCATCTTTCAATATTAAATTGAGATGTATTATCTAATGAGGACCGTTGATATTTCTAGGACCCATTGTTTGAAGTCCAATGGCTAGTTGATGGTCTTAAAATTGATGTCCTTGATCCTATCATTTTTCATTTACGTGATCATCATTAACAGTCACATGACCATCAAATTTAAGCTCAATAGGATTGTCTTTATCTATCTTTAGATTTTATGTTCATACAAATGTCATTCACCATTTCATAGAACATGATTGAAGTCCTATGGAATGCCAAATTTAATCATAGGTAGATATTTTCCTAAGCTTTAACTTGACATTCATGTGAATGTCTTATGCTTTTTTACCAACTCTAAAATCTTGGATCTTGAAGTATGAGAATCATGGAGGCACCAAAATTTTAGGAGATGTTCATAAATCCAAAAGGAGAAAACCCATTTGATGTTATGGTCTCAAAATCCTCCCAAGTGGAGATATCAAGTGCTCAAGATGGTTGGTCCATCTCTATTTTGGTGTGATGTCTTGGTGATGGTTGAGCTCAGATGATTAAGTATTGAAAATAATGTAGAAATTCCTAGTAGCTAAACTTTATACATGTATAAATTTATTTGTGCTTTAGTAGAGGACCTTATACTTGGTTCATAGAAACTTCGGGCCAAGGTGAACGAACCCATGAGGTCACCTTCCTCTATAACTACTACATTTTCAAGATCTAGCCTCAACAAACTATCCACTTGTACTTTCTACCACTAGGCCCAAGATTCCTAGGTGAACACAATGAAGGTCCATATGAATACCAAGAGATTCATAAGTTTTTTAAATCACTCTTAACACCTAATAGGGTCTCTACAACTCTGGACCATGTTCTAAATGTTGAAAAACACATGAGAACCTGCATGGTCTCTTTTACTTTACAATCTTGGACCCCTTTTCGAGCCTTAGATATACTTATTCATCAAACTATGCAAGAGATTCTTATGTCGGCCAAAATTGGCCAACACTTCTTTTATCCAAAGTGGAGTGAAAGGAAAATCAATCAAGAGGAAATTAACATGAAATAATTTAAATTACTTCAAATCACAAAAAATGTGACAAAGGGTGAAAAAGGGATACAATGATAGTAAAAGTGTGATGTCTTATCATAAGAGTGAGGGAAGTGTAGGAAAACATGCTAACATGGTTTGTTGTGCAAATTATATCTACAAAAAAATAAGAGCTAAAGTTCAAAACAAGGGATCATAAACTTGTAACCATTGTTGAACATTCTAAACAAGGAATAATGAATTAAATATGGTTATTTTATGAGGAATCCCTAGTCCTATCTATGGATTTACATTAAAACTCATAAAAGAGAAACCCACGAGGGTGCAAAATTCATTTGAAAAGTAAATTAGAAAGATGGTATTTGTGAGGAAGGCTAGGTCCTTTACATGGTCTTACACTACAACTCACAAAAAATAAAAACCCAAGGGATGGAAAAATTATTAGAAATCAAGAAAACAATGAGAACAAAAGGAAACCATGAGGAAGATCGGGTCCTATTAGTGGATTTAAAATTCAATTCATGAGAAAAGGGAAACCAAATGACCAAAAGGAAGGAATAAGATTTGTGAAAAGAGAAACTATTGTAGAGGGTGAGACATGTATAGATAACCTATAAAAAGTTTTAAAATGATAACATATAGAAATCATAATAAGAAGGGAAGGATTTAGGCAAACTACTTTTTTAGTAATTGTGCATTGGTGGGCTCTTTGAAAATATAACCTTCATTAGTTTAAAGGCTATAGGTGCTTGGACCAAAGATGTCTTTGACTAAATAAGGGCTCCACCATTTTTGGTCATATTTCCCTTCTTTGTCATGAGTATAGTCTATCTTAAGGAAAATATCACCAACATTAAAAGTGTGAAATTTAACTCTTTTGTTATGTTGTTTGACAATATAGTCCTTGTATTGGTGATTATATTATAGGGCAAAAAGACGGTGTTTGATTAGAAGATCAAGAGAATAAAGGCAAGTTTCACATAATTATTCATTAGGTATGATACCATGAAGAGAGATATAGAGCGAGGGTAACTCAAATTCTAGTGGGAGGAGTGATTAAAAACCATAAATTAGTGAAAATGGTGTTGCCCCAATAATAATGTGTATGCTAGTGTGATAAGCCCAAAGAATGGGATATAGATGAAGATACCAATCCATGCAGGTTTCATGGATTATCTTTTGGAGATTATTATTACTAATTTTTTTGGTCAACTTGGTTTGTCCATTGTACTAGGGATGATAAGGCATGGGAAAATTATGATTGATTTGAATTTATCACAAAGTTATTTGACATCTTTATTTTTAAAATTGCCACCATTATCTGAAATGAGAGTATGAGAAATACCAAAGTAGAAAATTATTTGATTGACAATGAATTTGGAAATGGTGGTACTTTTGATATTTATGAGGGTGCCTTAACCCATTTGGTAAAATATTTAGTGGTTATGATAATAAAGACATGCTCATCCTAAGATCTAGGTAATTATCCTATGAGATCTAATTCCCATATTGAGAATGGCTAGGAAGACTCCATAATTTGAAGCTCAGTTGGAGGTAAATGGATTAGATCATCATGAAGTTGTAAAGGAGTACATGTTTTAAGGAATTAAATGGCATAATTTTCAAGAGTAGGCCAAAATTATCCCATACGTAAGCATTTATGGGCTATAACATATCTACTACAATGGCCACCATAAATTCCCCCATGTGCTTATTCAAGAAGAGGAAATTCTTATTTCATAATACAATGGAGAAAGGTACCTTCAACATTGTGATAATAAAGTATTTTATATTGAAAGACATACTTAAAATCTTGTTTGTGAATTCAAGTTTTTTCATGGGAATTAATGTTTGGAGGAAAGGTTTGGTTTTCAAGGAAATTGATTCATGTCTTTGTATTATGGGCTTTGTTGAATGGTGAAATCCTTAATGTGGTAGATGAGTGAATATTATGGTTGAATGGAATATGACAAATTTCTTATTTGGATAATAAAAGTGGAATCAGTAAGAAATTGGTGTGGATGAAAAAAAGATGTTGAAGAAGCGCAAGTGAATTAGCAATAGAATTTTGATCTCAAGGGATATGATTGATGGTAAAAAATAAAAATCTTATATCTCTTTGATGATAATAAATGATATTTTATGTTTTACATTGATTATCACCATTAACCTAGTGGTAAATGAGTTGGGAGTCATCCAAAGCATGCAAATATGTGATATCTAAATCAAGGGTTACTCTCATGCCTAGGATTAAGGCTTTATATTCCACCATGTTATTAGTGACATTGAATGTAAGGAAAAATTCCAAATGGATAATTTTACCAAGATTAATAGTGAGGATACAACCTACCCTAGCTCTTTGAAGGTATTTAGCACCATCAAAATGAATGGTCTGAGTATCTTCATGTAAATCGATAGTAATTTTATTAAGTTCTTCAATAACTATTTTTGATTTAGTAGTATTGGGGAATATAGAAGACTCTTCAATATGACTTACTTCAAGATAAATAGTGAAGTTATATAAGTAATATTTAAGATATATGGCTTGATTAAGACCTTTAATAAAAATAATATTATCTTTAAGAAGGCTATATTAAAGTTAGTTAGTAGATAGTATAGAATTTAATTCAAGTTGATCAGTAATGGTTTGTATTTTTATATATTTTTGTGTAATATTTCATATATAAAATTCCATGAGAAGGACTATCCACTTTCCAATTCTATCTCTAAGAAGAAAGGCTTTGGACAAGAAGTGACGGAGTGGATCCGAATGGATGATAACATAAATGGTTTGATAAAGCATATAATGTCATATATTTTCAATGATAAAATATATGGCAAGGCAATCACATTATAATTTTGTATAACATTTTTCATAGTAGATGAGGCCATGGTTGATATAATGGATGGCATATTCTATTTTGATATCATCATGTTGGGCAAGCATTGCCCCAACTAATATGGGTGTGTAAGAAGTATATAATATTAATGGATTATAATTAGAAGGTGGAAAAAGAGTGGGTGGGTGAATTAAATATTAATTCATATTGTCAAATTATTTTTGATAATGATCCATCCATTCTCAGGCATTACCTTTCTTGAGAAGAGAATTAGCAGAATAGATATGATAAGCCATTTTGGGGATAAACTGTCTAATTTCCCCAAGTTCACCATGGTAAATGTGATTTATGTAATGTAATGAGGGATGAGCATGTTAAAAATATCATTGATCTTAGTGGTATCAAAATCAATGCCATGAAGAGAAAATAATAATCCCAATAGTTTTCCAGATGTGACATCAAAAACACATTTACAGAGATTTAGTCTAACTTTATATTTAATGAGGTGATAAAAAATGATATAAAGATTAGAGAGATGAGTCTTGTGGATTTTATACTTTAAAATGAGGTAATACACATAGGTTTCTATAATATTGTAGATAATATCATGAAAAATATGGGTCATCACCCGTTGATAGGCAACTCTAGCATTTTTTAGGCTGAAGGGCATTCTCACGTAACAATATGTTCCCCGTTATGGTGAAAGTTATCTTATGTTGGTATTTAGGGGTAATGTGAATTTTATTATAGCTTGAGAAACCATCCATAAGAGACAAAATTTCATAACCAATAGTGGAATCGATGATGGCATCTATATAAGGTAGAGGGAAGTTGTCCTTGGGACAAGCAAGATTAAGATTACAAAAGTAAATGAAAATGCCAATAACCATGGTGACTTTCTTATGAATAGGGATAATGTTTGATACCCATTATAGATAGTCCACAAGATTTATAAACTTAGCATCAAGAATTTTAATGATTTATTTATGGCATAAATTGGAAACTTATGTTGGAAATTTTAATTAATTATATCACCCAAGTTTAGCATCAACATAAGTGATAATGTTATACACCATGATGCTAGGGTCAATACCAAGAATGTATTCAAGACCAAGCAAAAATATCAAGATATTTATCAAATAATAAGCTAAAGTTATCATGTTCAATTGGCATGAGTTCACAAGAGACTATAATTGGTTGAGGGCATGATGGGTATCATATTCAATTAGGGTAGTTTCTTCGATAAGCATAGAATTTACATCTTGGAAATGATATGATGCATTAGGTAAAGAGGAAATGGGATTTAATTTAGGATCAATTATAGTGATGAAATTATTGAAAAAAGGGGATTTCTTCTTGAAATTATTGAGTTTGTGATGTTTTTGAGGTTCTTGAGGTTCTTGAGCATGAAGCAATTCAAGGATGGCATAATAACTAGGCAAGGTGGGAATAGAAACATAATACTTGGCATTTAATTTGAGATCAATAATTTTATTACCATGGTGGCCATATTTAGAGTGTATTTTATGTACATTTATGGCCTTAACATCTAGTGTAATCTCAAGAGTAGGTGGAGTAGAGGAAGAAGGTATATCGGATTCGATTGGGTTATCATTAAAATCATTGATAGGGGAATAATTGGATGTAATTATTGGGTCTTTAAGTGGTATATAAGATGAAAAATTTTCTAGATGTTTGGAAGGTAATATTTGTTTAACCACCTAAGGGGTGTCAAGGAGTGGAGAATTATTAGGAGGTATGTGACCTTTAGGTGATAAATCAAATTTAGTGGAAATGGTATGAACATCATGATTAAAATCATGTATTTAGGCTAAAGTTTTTTTTATAATGTTGAGCATCTAAGTCTCGTGATTGAGCTTGGGCCATGATGTAGTTATCGTCATAGGTTGGAGAAATTGTGCATGCTTAAGGTTTAGGAGGAATTTCATAAGGGGAAATACCTAGATCATTTAATTTATATGGAGACATGATTAAAATATATTAGAATAATTTGGACACTCCATAATCATTTCATGTGAAGACATCTTCTGGGTAAGAGGCTTCCTAAGCATTACATGGAGGGGACAATTAGTGATCTTATAAATGATAGGGATGATATGATCATGAGGAAATAAATAAGGAGGAAGATAATCTAATATGTAAAGAGGTATTTTGGTAGTGTTTCAAGTATGTTTTAATTCATTAGGTTCATCATCATCTAAATCAACAAGAGTGACACGTAAATTCAAATTTATGTTGACAAATTAGGGTAAGGGAACACTTTTATTTTTTGGAATGGTAGGAATGTGATATTGAGATTTAGGATTTAGAAGTTGAATACCCCAAGGGTTGAGATTGGCTTCATGTTTATACCTTTTTCCATTATGAATGAAATTGATACATTGGCTATTGGAGGATGTGATAGCTCTCATTATATGAGTCTATGGTCATCTTAGGAGTATGTTTTAAGATAGGGTAAATCAAGAACCATAAGATTAATTTAGATAGTCTTAGGTCTAATTGTAAGAGGGAGACAAATACAACCAAGTGTATTTTGATTAGTTTTTTCAAATCCATCACATGCTAGGTAGGTTTTCTTGAGATTATCTTTATTACAACCAAGTTGTTGGATGAGCCACAAAGATGTCATATTAATATTAGACCCTTCATCTATTAATACTTTATGAATGAGGGTGGTATTGATTGATATTTTAATGAATAGGGGTGGATCATCAGCATGAAAGAGGATCTCATCATAATCATGTCTTTTTAGAGGAATGTTATAGAATGTTTCAAATAAGAAAAAATGGATTCAATGGTATGCAAATTGGTTAGTGAAGATCATGAGAGGGTGTTTATTCTTCTACAAAAGATGGTTCTTCAATTTCTTGAAATTTTTGTATGAGGAACTTGGGATGATAAGGTGAGGTACGAACTAACTCCATAAGAGGAATCTTGAAAGGCATAAATTTGAGATCTTCTAAGAAGTTGGGTTTTGAAAGAAGAAACAATACAAATGTTTAGAAGGTAAGTTAGATTTTGGAGTTATAGAAGTGGTTGGTAGTTTGGAAGAAGGAGATGGTTCCTCATTAGTTACTGAAGCTAGGTGATTGGTTTTAACATCTTTGAGGAGTTACTCTTCCAAAGATGGTTTCTTAGGTTTTGTGATAGAATATTTATGAGATGGTTTGTGGTGATAATTGACCTTGGTTATGTTGACATATTCAAAATTATTATAATATTGATTATATTCAACATCAATGGCACACATATCCTTGTTAACTTGTTGAGCTTTAGATTAAAATAATATTTTTGGTTATTAGAATAAGAATCTTTGGAAGTTTTTCATTTTTGAAAAGTGGTGTTGTACTCTTGATGATCTAGTTGAGTCATGGTTTCATGATTGAATAAATCACCAAGCATATAGGAGACAACAAATTTGGTAAGCCCTCTACAAGTTTCATGGGAGTGACCAATGTCAGTATGGAACCAACAAAATTGATTAATATCATACCATTTAGGAGGTTTATTGGGATAAGTAAATGGTTTAGAGGGTGCTAAAAATTGTTTCATTTGTTGCAAGTTAAAGGTGTGTGAAAAGATGGGGGATTATCAGTTTTGGCAATTCCTAGCTTGGTTTGAAGAGTAATTTAGATTATTGCATTGTTAGAAGTTTGAAAAGACCTTCTAATGAATTTGGTTTTAGGTTTAAAATATTTCATTAAGAAGTATTGATATTTGGCTTTATCAAGTGCTTCGTTAAGTGTTTGATGGGCAAAATTTTGAACCTTATATTGAAGAGAAGGGGTTAATAAAGTTATAAAGAGTTTAAATAAATTATCATCAGTCATGTCATTGTTGGCCTTGTGGGAAAAATATTTCCATTACGTGATAAAATAATGAGCTGATTTAGTGGGAGATTGCTTACCATTGATGAAATGTCTAAGATAATTTTTAGGAAGATCATTATGTTAAAACTCTTTAATTAAAGGATTGATTAAATCTTCTAGTTGCCATATGGAATGTTGTTGAAGTTGGTTTTACCATTTGATAAATTTCCATTGAAGGTTTTAACCATAATTTTATTTGTGGTGAAAGTATTAGTTTAGATTCACTCTTTGTAAATATTACCAAATGCCTTGAGGAAAGATGCAGGGTCCTTAGTCCCATCATAATTAATAGTTGTAGATATGTTACCAATATCAAGGGAAATAATGAAAGGGGATAAAGGATCATTTTTTATGTTTTGATGCATGTTAGGTTGTGGAGCTAAAAGCTTCACTGATGCAAACAGAGGAGGTTGCAGAAGGGTTGTTGAGCGTCTCAGACACCGGCATCGGTCAGGCCAACTGACGTCAGTAGTATTAGACCAAAAGGCAACTGACGTCGATCAAAGATCGGCTGGCATCGGTGACACCTAGGCAAACAGGGACCAACGTCGGTCACCTGTGTGGTTCGATTGTGAGTATATTACGGGCAATTAGTTGATAAACCAAGTGTTTGCATGATGAGAGCTAATTTTAGACTGAGAGCTACATATCTAATTATTGTAATTAGGTGTCTAATTATTGATTGGATGAGATCTATATAATAGACTCATGGTTGTATTGTAAAATTGTGCTAGAGAGTAAGAGAGCATTATTATAAGCTCCTTTTGTGTGTGAGGTGAGCAATGGTGTGTTCCTCCTAGTGCCACAGTACCAAGGTGGGTGCTGGATTGGAGAATCAGTAGGGTTCTTTAGGAGTGTATGATCTTGGTCATCAGGTGAGCATGGCTTCTATAGGAGATATACATGGTAAGTAAGATCATTGATATGCAGGTGTATGTGTGTGCAAGGTCAAGGTTCACAGGTGTGCAGAACTAGGTTGATTTGTAGGTGTGCAAAGTTAGAGAAGACAACAACACAATAAGGAGCAGTATCAGGAGAGATCTACTTAGAGTACAGGTGTGTACTTAGAGCATAGAGGAAGGCAAGGGAGATCCTTCCATAAGTAAGGTCTATTGAGGTGCAGGTTGTTGCAGGTTCAGGGGAGATCTACTTGAAGTATGTTTGAGTACTTGTGGAGTGCGTGGAGCACTTGTGGAGTGCGTGGAACATAGGTATAAGGTGAACACCAACTTAGTGTTTGAGTTGGGTGTTGGGACCTAAGAGAGAGAGCTTTGAGGAGAGAATTACTGTTCACTTGAGGTGTGGGAAGCCTCTGAAGAGGTGGTGGAGAAGAAGTGGCATCTTCTTTATTGTATTCTTTTCTGCAAGAGTTTTAATACAAGTTGTGTATTGTCTCTCATATCTTGTGTTATTTCTGGATTCTAGTTACTTGTTGATTCTGGTTAATTTTGCATATTAAGTTGCTTGTTTTTGGTAATCAATTGTGTGGTTTCGGTGTTTCATATCCCAACACATGGTATTAGAGCTGAGGTTGCAGGAAGCGGTTTTGTGTTTGGTTACAGGTCATTCTCAGGGGTTTTTGATTGAGTGGGAGTAGAGCAATGGTAGATCAAAGTAAGCTAAGGATGGAGGAGTTGAAAAGCACAGATGGTCTCTTATGGTCCTATGGAAAGAAACAGCAGGTAAAAGAAGATTGTTGGTTGGTAGCAGATCAGCAAGAAGGAACTGAAGAAGGAGATGTTACAGGGGATGTGGCACAGGATGCTTTGGGAGGTTTCTTGGATAAAGTTGAATCTTGGATAACAAATTTGGTTGCCTCTTTCCATGCAGCCCTAGGTAGAGGAGCTGGTGAGCCTTGCCAAAGAATAGGCAAAGGGGAAGTGAAGCTAAAATTGTAGGCGGCCAACACACAGGTGTTGAAGGAGGTCATGCAGGTCCCAAGTTTGGAGATGTGGCTAATTTCTTCAAAAAGGTTAGGTGATGAGAGATGCACGAGATCTCTCATAGCAGATGCACTTGAATTAGCTGGTGGTAAGAAAATAGGTACTCTTTATCTACTTGTTTATATTACTGATTCTTCTTTTGTTGTGGAGATGTGGCTTCATAGGCTTGGTCACATGAGCAGGAAGGAGATGCATGTTCTTAAATGAAAGACAGATATATTTGATAGGCTTAAGAACTAGAAAGCCTTGGTGTTCTTGGAGGAGATGGCAGACAGAGACCAGTGGATGGGCTGGATACTTCTGAGAAGGACAGTTTGGACATGGGGATTGATTCAAAGGAGCTCACAAGTAAAAAGTCATCACTTACAGGAAAACACAGGTACCGGCGTTGGTAAGAAAACTAACATCAACAGTAGGTAAGACCGACATCGGTCATGAGGACCAATGTCGGTAGAAGGTGGACACTGACATCGGTAGGGTTGGTAGTCAAGACAGGCATAGGAACCGATGTCGATTAGATGCAGACTGTGTAGTGGCCGAGGTTGGTCACTATAATGAATTTTGGGTGGACAGTGAGCTGTCAAAGAGTCTCAAACACCCATACGGAGGATTGAAGACGTAAGTAGGCCTCAAATTCATTGTTCCTCTTCTTTATACTAGTTGTTGACTGCAGAGCAGAAAGGATCCAGGAAACAGTGGGAGTGTGGCATGGAGAGATTGCAGAACCAGATGGGAAATTTGGTAGGGTTGCCAGCTGGTATGTTAGCACTGCAAGATGAATGGATTCCTTAGTTGAAGAATAGAGAGAATGGACACATGAGATAGAAGGCCAGGCATATGGTCTTGAGGAGTTGGAAGACAGTGGTACAGGGTTTGATAGGTGGAGGATGAAGCATGGCTTCAGTCAATGTCAGGGTAACTACTATGGTTTGCCTTACTAGGGGGATGATGAGTCATGACATCATTCTGTTATTGTATGTGGATGGTTGCTTGCTAGCAGGGGTGTACATATAGGGTTTTGTTGAGCTGAGGGTAAGATTAGTTTAGTGGTTTGATATGAAGAATTTGGAGCAGTGAAATTCTTCGGCATGGGAGACATGGAGGATCATAGGTTGATTTTGTCTCCAGTGGGAGCTGAAGTGAATCAGGTGTTGGCGAGATGCAGGATGCAGAATCAGAGTGCACCAAGGGCTAGACATTTTAGTGTCCCAAATCACATGAGGTCTAGCATAGACCTAAGTTTGCCCAAGCAGTGGGAACTGTCAGAGAGTTAGGAGCCAATTCGAAGAAGTGAGTTCTCAAGGATTTGAGAGGGACTAGTAGCAGGGATTCATGCTATTCAGGGTCAGGACTTCACTACATGTGTTTGTAGGTTCAGATGTGGTAGGGTACTCGGATGATAGGAGGTACACCACAGGTTATGTGGTGGGTTGTCTTCAGGATTGAGCTTGAAGAGGAATACAAGCTAGGAAATAGATTAGACAGGGTATAGGGACAAGTACAGTGCAGCTATTTATCTCCAAGTGGGAGATTGTTAGGTTGTGGAGCTAAAAGCTTCACTGATGCAAATAGAGGAGGTTGTAGAAGGGTTGTAGAGCGTCTCAGACGCTGGCATCGGTTAGGCCAACTAATGTTGGTAGTATTAGACCAGAAGGCAACCAATGTTGGTCAGAGATCGGCCAGCATCGGCAACCCCCAGGCAGATAGGGACCGATGTCAATCGCCTATGTGGTTCAACTGTGAGTATATTATAGGTAGTTAGTTGATGAACCAAGTGTTTTCATGATGAGATCTAATTTTAGACTGAGAGATGCGGATCTAATTATTGTAATTAGGTGTCTAATTATTGTTTGGATGAGATCTATATAATAGACTCATGGTTTTATTGTAAACTTGTACTAGAGAGTAAGAGAGCATTATTATAAGCTCCTTCTGTGTGTGAGGTGAGCAATGGTGTGTTCCTCCTAGTGCCATAGTACCAAGGTGGGTGCTAGATTGGAGAATCAGTAGGGTTCTTCAGGAGTGTATGATCTTGGTCATCAGGTGAGCATGGCTTCTATAGGAGATCTACATGGTAATTAAGATCATTGATATGCAGGTGTATGTGTGTGCAAGGTCAAGGTTCACAGGTATGCAGAACTAGGTTGATTTGCAGGTGTTCAAAGTTAGAGAAGACAGCAACACAACAAGGAGCAGTATCAGGAGAGATCTACTTGGAGTACAGGTGTGTACTCAGAGCATAGAGGAAGGCAAGGGAGATCCTTCCATAAGTAAGGTCTATTGAGGTGCAGGTTGTTGCAGGTTCAGGGGAGATCTACTTGAAGTACGTTTGAGTACTTGTGGAGTGTGTGGAGCACTTGTGGAGTGCGTGGAGCATAGGTATAAGGTGAACACCAACTCAGTGTTTGAGTTGGGTGTTGGGACCTAAGAGAGAGAGCTTTGAGGAGAGAATTACTGTTCACTTGAGGTGTGGGAAGCCTCTGAAGAGGTGGTGGAGAAGAAGTGGCATCTTCTTTATTGTATTCTTTTCTGCAAGAGTTTTAATACAAGTTGTGTATTGTCTCTCATATCTTGTGTTATTTCTAGATTCTAGTTACTTGTTGATTCTGGTTAATTCTACATATTAAGTTGCTTGTTTTTGGTAATCAATTGTGTGCTTCTGGTGTTTCATATCCCAACAATGCATCTTGTTATTCATGATATTTTGGGGAATGACATTCCTTATGGCATCTCTAAGAGGTGGAGGAATAAAGTTTTGTTTATTTTAAGAGAGTAGAATAGGAGGTTGATTAGCCATATTGATCAAATTATGTTGTAGTTGCATCATTTGGGAGGTGTTAAATGTTTTCATTAAGTTCATTTGTTTGACTATCTATGAAATAATTTGGGTTGTATCAATTGGTGGGTTGGTGTTTTTAGGAAGACTCTCTAAATTGGTATTAGGGGAGGGTTTCTAGGAGGTGGATTACTTGTGGGGTTGTTATATAGAATTGTGGAAATTTCCCCCACATTGTGATGATATTCTTGAATATGGGAATTATCTTGATATGCATAAAAAATATATGAACCAACTACCTCATCTTGATGCATGATTTGAACCATATTACAATCCAAAGATGAGGGAGGGGAATAAGTACTCCAATGGTGAGGATTGTGAGAGGTAAAGAAAGAAAGAAAAAAACACCCTATATAGTGTCTAAATGGATTTAGGTTGTCCAAAAATATTATGATATGGTATTTCATGATATTTGATGAGAGAAATATAATTTAGGAAAGAAAAAAGGGAATTAGGTATAGAATCAGCCAGATAAAGAACAAAGTCAGCTAGATAAAGAATAGGGTCAGCCAATAAAGAATAGGGTTGGCTCATACCAACATAATCAATTAGGTCGATAGGGTACTACTAATATACATGTTAAAAATAATACACAATCACATAGGTCTACTATGTAGTATTGAATAGGGAATATAATAGATAGATAGGAAGACACAGTCATGTAGGTCAACTATATACAAATGGTAGGAAAGTGGAATAATCTATAAGAGACTGTATCAATTAAGTTTATAGTGTTTTATAATATGGAAATTTTTTGAAATGTAATTGTAAGCAAGAATGAAAGCAAACATATAAATAATTGGATCGATGTGATTGATCCAATTGGGGCACATAGCACAAAACCTTGCACAAATGCTGGCCAATACAAGTTTTGCAATATAACACACAATGATCAAAGAGCAAGAAATCAACTAGAAGTAAATTTTAACTAATTGGTCACCCTAAGTGTTATTATATTATTAGAAATTTTTGATTTTAATGTGATAGGAAAGTGGCTAAAATAGGGAATAAGAAAGTAGTCTAAATTTGGTTTTAGGATGTTTGAATTGAAAGGGATATGTATTTACAATTGTATTATCTTGGTATTAGGGCCTACCCCCTCACTTAAAAATACCACAATGATAAGGGTGTTGGGTGGTTTATAAATATATAACATTAACCACGTATTTATACCTAGCCAAAAAACCAAGTTGGCTTCCCCTTTGGTGATGAAATCCAAGTAGGTAGGCCATGGGAAGACAAATTTTTAAATGTTTTTTTAATGTTAAGTGGTTTGGTAGTGTGTGAAAATGAGTAAAATAGTTTAATTAAAATGGTAATTTGAAAAACCACCTATTTAGACTATGTGAGTTATTGTAAGAATGCAAATAACTAAAAATGAAATGTGAATTAATTACTAGCAAATAAATGTTAATTCCTTGATTAAGAATAATACATAGTCAATTCAAATGACACTATATGAAAATAATAGAAGATAGATAGACACTATATGCAAATAGTCAATTCAAAATCAAGGTCTTTAAGAATAAATTAAAATAGATAGACTATGTCTCTTAGATAGATGGTAGACTACAAAACTAAGTCGACTAGGTCAACCTAGTTAACTATAGGTTTAAAGTTTTAAAGATTGTTAACTTGTGAAAAATATAACTAAAGGAAGAGCTTAAATGACAAAGAGAGAAAAGAAAGGAACCTTGGTGGGTTTAAAGATGATTTAGATTTCAAATTTTTATGTTGTAATGCTTTAGTTGTTTCTTTCAAATTTTACAAATAGGGTCAACTGGTTTGACCTAGTTATGCAAGAACCAATGTGTTGGAAAAGAAATAAAGAATAGATTCACCATGTTCGATAATGTTTTTAGACCTGTATGTTGATATAATTAATTATAAGATAGAGTCAACCTATTTTATAGTGTATGCTAATCTCATATTAGAGAATAATAATGTTTCTAACTATTTGATCCAGTAACCTATATTTTATGAATACCTAAATAGATAAAACAAAGTCGTTTTAAAATGACTTTGTGCTAAACCTATGCACATAAAGTTAGAACTATATTGACTAGTTCAATACAGTACTATAAATATTAAAAATATAAAAATTTATGGCATGAAAGAAAAATTTCAAGGGTTAAATTCACATCAAGTTCACCAAAGTGTATGCAAATGGAAATGCAATTAATCTATAAATCAATCCTAGTTCAGAGAAGATAAATCCTACTTACACTTCTAATTTTTGATACATTAGATATTTGGGGTCATGACCAAGATAGATCTACTAAACCTAGCCAATTTATCTCTTACCACAATAATATCACTAGGGAGGGTTCCAAAGCCTCCAATCAAGCAAAACTATGCAATAACCGTAACTAGGTCCTATGTTTTCATATTCTCTAAGCTAATAACAATTAAAATAACATCTAATCTAGTGTTCACCAAATCTTATGGAAAAAATTGGTGTTAGTAAACATAAAATTAAACATGAATAAGAGAATCCTATTTAAGTTATGTATAGGTAAAACCCTAATGCATGGAGAGCAATATATTCAAAAGACATTACTTATGCTACTTCTATATACTAAAAGAGAGGAGAAAAGTTAAAGATAATTACCTTGAAGATGAAACCATCAAGACTCAATTTATCCCTTGGCCAAAGGTTATTTAAAATAGGTTATTGTGGTTTATAAAGATCACTAAGAAGGGCCAAAGAATCTAAGACTTTTCCACAAGATAAGATTCTTCTCCAAGTATAAACCCTAATCTAAGACTACTCAAGTAAAATGATGGAAGAGAAGATTGTAAAGAAGTGCAAATGAATAATTAACTCTTATTGTCTCCCTAAGAATAACAAAATGAATGTGTTTATATATCTATATCTAACCCTAGTCCTTTTTGAAATTTTAGCCAACATGGTAAGCCCAATTTACTTTGTATTATTATTGACAAAAACAAATTAGGTTTTGGTCTATGTCAGCCAAGGGATGACCTAGACCCTAAATGAGTTTTGTCAATTAAAGTACAAGGTTGATGGGGTTGATAGTGTATTATAAACTAACAAAAAGGATTTTAGGATAGGGAAGGGCTAAGGAAGGTGGAAGATGACTAGTGGATGGTTCAAAATAGAAGGCAAATCTTAGGGAAATGTGGTTAGAAGTTGTTTGGATATATATCAAATGGTATTATATGGACAATAATCCTATGAATCACCAATGGTTTTCCCACCCCTTTCTTGATGCACCCCTTAAGGTGTGCACTCATAGAGATTGAGACTCGATGGGTTCCTGCAAGATCGAAAGCATTAGTAATTAATAAAGTTTGAAAATATTATATGTATATAAGAGGGTTAGGAGGGTTAGGATTAAGTTAGAATGATGGCCTCTTACATCAGAGTAGGTTATTTAAAACATATAATTTACCAACTAAAAAAATAAAATAACAAAAAATTACCAAAATCTAGGGTTATTAAGCTTAGTTTTTTATCATTTACCTCTTATTTATGGTGGCATCATCGATTTGGAAATATTTTTGGATTTCCAATGAAGATATGGGAAGGTTTTGAGTTTTTCATAGGAAAAATGTGATCATGTGAGGGTAGTGTTTCTATGCTAAATCGCTTTCTACATTCAAAAGATAGAAATGAGAAACTAAGAGATGGTCTAGGGTTAGAAGATACCCGGATATAGTCATGCGCACGAAATCAAACGTTGGAAGGTACTCCTCTTTGGCTGTGGAGGAATGACACCTGCAGAGAAAAAAGAGACTAAACACAAAAAATGTTAGACGAGGAGACGATGGGCTGTCAAGCAAATGCTTGATCCCTGAAGTACAAAGACTTCTTTAAGGGATATCAACCCACTAATAAAAAGTATAATATTTGACAAAAAATAGTAATAGTGAAAGATAGAATGAAAGAAATAAAAGATAGAAAATAAAATATGTACCTGATATGCAACACTATTCTGCACAGTCACCGGTGTCAGTCTCTATGCCGGCGTCGGTCAGGGAATGGTGCCGATGTCGATTAAAGTGCCAGCATCGGTCAAGGTAATGACTGGCGTCGGTTGGGGCAACAGTTTTGGATGGGTCTGGTCGGGTCTGGACAGGGTCTGGTCGGGTCTGGACAGGGTTTTAAGATTTGCAAAAAGGTCTGATGTCTTTGTCTATGGGTTCGAGAAGCTGGTTTGGGAGTAAAAGGGTTTGTTTGAGGGTTTGTACAGGGATTTGGATAGAGTTGTAGATTGACAGAGGGTGGATAGAGGTGATACGGGTGGAAGTAAGGTCGGGGTTGTGGTCTGAAAAGATCGGGGTGGTAATAGCAAATAGAAAAAACAATAACCAAGAGTAGAATAAAAACATAGAACAAAACTTACCTATTATGTGTCGAAGATAAAAGTCAAAGACATGATTGGTGTTGTCACTGTGTCGTAGAAGTTTGGTGTAGCAGAATACCTGTGTTGGAGAAACAGAATGCGAGAGATTAGATGCAGATAGGTTGGATGCAAGAATTGATTGATCGCCAGAGTTGATTGGATGCAAGAAATTGGTTGATCGCCAGAGTTTTGAATGGCTCCTTGTTCGAATGTTCATGGTTTTGCTGATGAAGGTGAAGGACGGTTCAATAACCGATTGGGAACCAAATGGATAACAGATAATGGGTAACAGTTCCTGCGTTCAGGTTGAGAACGTAGTGTTAAGGATGACCGATGTCGGCAGGATTGCCGATGTCGGCCGATAAGTGACCGACGTCAGCCAGGTAGAGACCATCGTCGGTAGATGCAAAATGGGGACAGAGGCTAGCTTTAGCTTTCTGCTCATTTTTACATGCTGCCAGGGTCAAGGTTCGTAGGGAAATGGTCGACAGGGGCAAAATAGGCATGGAAGAATAAAATAAGGGAGGACCAGGGGAGTAGACACGATTTTGGTGTCTACAGGTAGAGAGAACGAGATTAAAATAAAAAGTAGAGGGATTCATGTTTTGGGGCTCAATTTTATGTTTTTTA
The DNA here is from genome assembly GCA_037957365.1 of Torreya grandis. Taxonomy (NCBI): domain Eukaryota; kingdom Viridiplantae; phylum Streptophyta; class Pinopsida; order Cupressales; family Taxaceae; genus Torreya; species Torreya grandis. The sequence continues at coordinate 64,518 of JARHVA010009967.1, read as the reverse complement.
ATTATAGTAAAAACATGTATGCAATTTAATGCATACACATTTTTAATATTAGGAATTTTTATGCATTCTTAACATTAGAAATGCATACATGTTATAGCTTAGTAGCCCAAGCCTAAATTTAAAAAATGCATATGTGTTATGCCCATAATTCATATGCATTTTAGGAAATGTCAACATAATTATCCCCCAAATCTATGCATAGACCCTGAAACAAGATTTGAACATGAGGTGATGCCCATCTAAAGCCTATATTTATGCATATTTTTTTCCATTGTAAAAAAGGAGAATTTTGGAAAGTTGATGCAAGGAAGATAGTTTTTAGACTATGTATAAGTTATGTTAATTATATTTCTTCTCACATATATGATTGTTTTGAATAATTTTTACTAAGTTCGTGTCTTTATATTAATTGATTCATGTGTTATTACAGAGGTTAGATTGAATTAGCTATTATTCTAGTTAGTTTTTGTGTCTATTATTTTTATTTTCATCTTGTCTAGTAATTGGATGTGCTTCAACAATTCTTTACTAAAAATATATTTGGATTAATGTTATGAAGTTATTTTTTAATTAATTTTATCCTTAGACTCAATATTATGGTTTTTTATGTTGTGTGATTGTAGTTAAGGTATAATAAAATTTGGTTAATTGTGCATGTTTAATTCCACATAACCAAGTAAATTGAGAGGGACAATTCTTCAAATCAACTTTAGAACAACTTGTTTTTTTCCTTATAGAACATCTTTTTTTTTCCTTACCCTACCTTCCTTTTTTTCATTTTTTATATGATCCACTTTATCCTATATAATTTATGTATATCTATTTTAGGTTGATTAGTTTTCACGTATAGATCATAGTTTAGACTTCCAATCATTTTTGAACCATCTAAGGTAACAAAATAACCATGATCCATTGTTATTCCACCACATGATTATTTACAATACTAAATACTCACAACTCATGCCTTAGAGTGATTGGTCACTAGTCATAAAATGAGAGGTTTTAAAATCCTACTTATCATAGGGTACTTTTAAACCCTATATCAATAGATTTGATATCTCATTTAGTTACTTCCCTAAGTTAGCTTAAATTTGATGGTGTCTAACCTTGGTCCCTTCTGATAATGACTTCCCTTCCTCATGTGAAATATAAATTTCACTCTCTTAATCATATTTAAGTTGATAATTTTCTCTTCCTTCCTCTTGTGGCTTCCTTTATTTCTATGCAATAAATTTGGTACCTTCATTATCAGCTTTAGGTTGATTTTGGCTAACTCCTCCCTAAAATTCCTTTATGTTATGTGCAAATAATGTAGCATCCTTGTTAGATCTAGGCAATAATTTATCCTCTCAGCATTCAACTTTAGATGCATTCTTCAAAATCTTGTCCACAAGATCTTCTATTTCTACCTTTGAGGAAAAATGGTTTGTCCATTGTGTATTGTTACATATGGACATTTTCTCTTGCATCTTGATTTGTTGTTACTAATACAAAACAATCCCTCACTTAATGAAATCTAGGGTTCCCATTCCTTCCTTGGCACATACTATAAACTATGCACAATAACACTCGTTACCTATTCAGGGTTACTCTTTTTTCCTGGTCTGTATGAAAATAATGTATACAAATTGGGCATTTATGTGTGCCTCAACTAGATATTGTAGAATGATATCCACCTTGATTTAATTTGTTTTAATTAGTATAAACAAATATTTTCCTTGGATTAATGCCTCTATTTTTCCTTCTATAAAAAAATATTTACCTCTAATGCTTACACATCTCCTCTACATAGCCTTCTCCTTTAAACCTCCCCTCATCAATGTATTTTATTTTTCAAGCATTAGATCCTAATCTTACATCATCTCATATTGATCCTTTGGTCCTATGAACTACTCCCATATTGTATTCTCTCATACATCACCTTTTATGGAAACCTTTTTCTCTTTTATTTAGTGGTGAGTTTTTGTAGGTTCCTTCATGATTATCTCAAGTCTTCCCATCCATTTAAGGTTGTATTTTGGATACACATCTTGGTTAAATATTTTAGAAACCATATATTCCTAAATTTTCACCCTATTCTTTCCCTTCCATCTCCTTATCTATTGAGTATCACCCTAGCTTTATGATATAGTACCACAAACCTTATCTATTACTCCACCTTCATGTATTCCTCTACACCCTTCAACATGAAATGATGTTCAACATTCAATACTGACTCCATCATTTCCTCTGGGCCTTCTCTTTCATATAAAATTTGTTCTTTAGCTTTAGTATGACTCTTTGTACACCTTATAACCCTTGTGTGTTCTTTTATCCTATGGATCTCTTTTTTCCTTTCATTGGGATCCTCTATCCTAGTATTTCTCATCTCCACTTGTGTCATCCTTTCTTATAGTGCTTGAAACATGGAAATTATCTCCTAAAACTTTTTCAAGAACTATGATTTTAGTTCATGTATCAACTTGGATAATTCATGAGCCATCTTGTGTGCTTCTCATTATATATCTATCCATACTTGATGGGAAGCAAATTTTAATAGAGCCTTTTACCCAATACTTTTATTGGAGACGTTTTTACACCCTAACTACCTCATAATGGGAGATTTATTAGCATCCTCATCCTTTTCATTCAATTCATTATCATCAACCCACTTTTACTTTAAAATAAAACTCAAATTTAGATAATTATTGGTACCTCATGTCAAGTCACTCTTGATCTAACTACCTCAGATTCAATATTTTGTTAGTGCTTCACTTCCTTTCTTATGCTCAACTACCTCACTTTTGGTGTTATATTATCACTTATATAACTCTCATTTAAGTCACTCATAAACTCTATGATTATTATTATACATACTAATGCACACCCTTTCATAATTCTACCTATACACTTTAGACTTAAGAATCATTACCACAAAGTCTGCCTTTATGATCCTATGTAGCTCAACCCTAGTGACTATTTCCCTCACTTATCTTACATACATTCACTCTCTATCCACCTCTTCATGGTATAAAATTATGATATGATAGATACCTCATATTTAATAGTATTTTATCCCTCATTTTAATTCTCACATTACCCATTTTCTCTCTACCCACCTTCTCATGGTGGAGAACAATAATCTACTATTTGTCTCATGTTCAATTATATACTAACTTTAATTTTTCTAAATCACATCTCATTTATCGATTCATCCTTTCTCCATTCATATCTCAAGGTTCACAACCATACTCTAATACGAAACTAATGTAGTTAGATTTGGGGGGTCCTATTATAGGGATGACTTAACCATTTTTCCCTTGAAGATACACATAATAGATCTATGTTAATATATTATTTAAATCATTTTACTATATTGCTACATGATTATAAGATTAATATTAGTTACATTGAGATTTTATCTCTACTTGAGTCCAATAATTAGACATGGATCTCTTTATCTCTTCCTCAAAAATAGGATGGTGTCCTCAAAATACCATACACTCAAGGCCATGACCATTTGTTATCATGTGAAGCTCTCTTTCTCTTTCTCTTTCCTAAAAAATGATTTACTTATCGCTTCATGGTGTTACTCTAATAGAGTCTCCTCCTTGGATTTTGAGCATTAACAATTTTATTCCAATACCCCTATTTATGTTTTTATGAGATTTAGTTTATTTTATTAATTTTCATGCATTTTGTTGACTGATTCATTCATTATTTCTCTATGGAAATATACAATATGTGTGTAAATATATAAGCCTTCCCTAGAATAATTTTAGCCTTGTACATACCTTATGCCATGAAATTATGACTAATATAAAAACATATTTTCAAATAATATATCTTATCAGTATACCTTTTAGTATTCAAACCATTTGTATTAGTGGCCTATCATAAGTAATGGCTAAGCGTAGTTCCATACAACTAACTACTCATCTTATTCCTCCATGCTTCCTTAGGCCCTGCATTGAATGTATTGTGCCTATATTTTTGGTGCTATTGTGCCTCAGAATCTCAAGTTTTTACACACTTCACCATTTCACATTGGCAATATTATAACTCATTTATTGTTTGTTATATCCTCTTCAAACTTTTTTTCATCTTACATCCATGACAACATGATACTCACATGTGATTCTTAGTTAGGATCAACTCCTTACATATTATCTATGCAAAATATAAATTACATTTTATTTCAACCTTACTTTTCCTATTACATCACACCCTTTATCGAATACCTCTTTTTGTGCCATGTTATTTGGTGCTCCATAAGTCTTCATCTCTTTTTATGTCATTTTACTAGTCTTTATTTTTATGCATTGCTTCCTATCCCAAGTGCATCCTTATGTGATTTTAATATTTATGTGTTCTAATCTCCATAGTCAAAACATGTAACCCATTTTATTATCCAACTCTAGTGTAATGCTTAACCTCCTTTCACATAAGTGGATTTTTTTGTAATACAACACAACCTTCTAAAACTATTGTGTTGTGTAACCATGCAACACCAAGTTGATTTTTTTCTTGATTAACAAACTCTATTTTTGGGTAAATAAACATTACTAATTTATCCTAGGATAATTCTACATCAATTTATATATGCTCGAATATTTTTAATTTTTAAATCATTCCAATCCATGTGACCAATTTAACTTGACACATATTTCCAATAAAATATTAATTTGTTTAAAAATTTAAAGCAATGATAATAGTACATGCAAAAAAATAACCTTTGAAAACTTAATGTAATAGTTACTCGATATGTAAAACATTATGTAATTTTTTAAAACTAATGCAATGTTTATAAGATATTCTAATGTAACTAAAAAATACCCATATGCAATCTTAATCAAATGTAATACACTCTAATGTAATATTAATCAAATTTTGATATAACCTAATGCTATCTTATTCAAAATGTCATATATGCTAATACTAAAAGAGTTTAGAAAACTTTCACCTAGGGTCAAATATAAAAACCATTACCACAATAAAATTCATTAATGCATTGCTTGAATAATATCTTAGTATATTATACACAAATAGATCATACAATGATAAATCCTTTATATATCCAAATATTACATTGAAATACAATGAATGAGCCTTTCATATATAGGTAAGCGAGATAAATCATAACTAATAAATCAAGCTAAGTGATCAATCATAACTAAGAGATCAAGTTAGGAATCAATCATAATGAAGAAATTAAGCTAGAGATCAAACTAAGAACTAAGAAATAACTATCCATAAAGGATAAAAATAACTAAAATTATCCACATAATATCTAAGAGATAAATAAGTAATATCTCATAACATCTAAAATAAGATAAATTAAATATACACACATAAGTGGGTAGATATAATAAAGCATCTAAGTGAACATAACCTAAGGTAAATAACCTACTCTAATACCCCCCTCAAGTAAAGCTAGAGGCCAGAGATAAAGTGGCATATCCACAATATGAGTCTCGACAACAAGGCCTAATCAAGTACTCATATACAATATATCCATGAAGTAATCTCTCATAAAGTGGATAAAGGGATAAAACTTAAAGGAAAATAAAACTCCCCCTTAAAAAAGAGAGAAAAGAATGACAGAAATGGGTCCTAGTAACAAGCCCTAAAGAAGTGCCCATACTAGAAAAATGATGTAGTGTGAAGACAAGTGTCCCTATGGACACTAATCTATCTTATTAGAATAGATAAATTTTGAGTTTTTGTAACCACCAATTCAAAGTAAGAACGGTTTTGAATATGAATATCATTTAATATGAACATTGCACTCTAGAATACCAAGTAGAATGATGAACATGAAGAAGCATTTTCTAAACACCCTCCCTTAATGTTGAACTAGGAGAAGATAATAATAAAAGTCTATAATTAAGTGGACTAAAAATGGTGAGAAGTGAACACAAATATTGGAGGGGATGCCAATCTAGTGTCACTACATTAAAAGTCACCAAAAATACCATTGAGGCATAATAATCTTCATATGGATTCTGGTAAACAAAGTGTCTAAATAAGATACCCATGTACAAAGGATAAATCTATAAAATATAGATTAAATCTCTCAACAAGATGGCCCTAGTGGTGATAGAAGAGACTGGAAATTGAAATAGTAAAGGTTCACAAACTAAGGTACACACACATGGAGAATAGGATATAAAATCAAACCCCACATGAAACTTTAAAATTTAATGTAAGTAAAATATATCCCATACATAAAAATACTAAATGAAAACAAACAAGACACTATATACACCAAAATAGATCTAAACAATGAGACTGTCAACTTGTCAAAGAAGTCATCAAAAACCATGAGAGTTACTCCAAAAATAAGAGAGTAATGTGGACCAAAAACACAAGTGGTGAAAAATAAAATTCAAACAATTGAAGATGTTGAGCTATGTTGAATATTAATATGCAAGTATATAGATAAATGAGCATGAGTACAATAAAATGTTTTTGTGAAAGGATCTGAAAAATGGAAGAATCATGATAGTAAAATCCTCACAAATAATTATGGTGCCACTATAAGTGATATGAAATCCATCTCAAATCAAATAGGAATGATGGATGAAGATGTCTACATAGTAATGGATGAAAAATTCCACAATAGTAAAATACAAGGTAAATTATAAAAAGACATCATACTCAACTGAAAATGTGTTCATAATTGTAATCAAGATGGCAAAATCAATGAAGGAGAAAGTTAGTTTACTTGTGAAGGGGTTTGACCACCTGTTGAACAAGTCCTCACCCTCTAGTATTCGATAAATGAGATCAAAAAAATTATACATGGCCAAGAAATCAACAAATACAATATCTCCTCATGTAATTTTAAAAAAAAACACCCAAGGACATTGTTTTATAAAAAAACAATAAAAAAAACTCTTTAAAAAAACTCTTCATAAGGATTTTTTTTTGTGAATAGTATTTCTTAGTAAAACTATGATAATTTTTTCAATTCTTAATAAAATTAAAATGTTCTAAAAAGATTAAAACAAGACACAAAATTCATATATTATTTTGAGTGATTATTTATAGTTTTCTCACAAATAAAGAAACATAATTTTTTTTAGAATAACTGCTTAGTAGTACTATAATAAATTTTTCAATTCTCAATGAAATTTAAATTTTAAAATTTTAATGGAAATTATAAAATAAGGCACCCAAAACTCAAAACTATTTTTGAGAGATCGTCTACAGTTTTCCCACAATATGAAAATGAATAATCATTTTTAACCAAAAAAATGGATTTACAAAAAACTTGTAGATCTTGCCTCAAAGATCCAACTGGGGTGAAATTGGATGTGATTATGTCTTTATCAGATAACATAGATGCATTTGTGATCTTTGATTTCCTCCTTTAATATTCAAAATTTACCGACAATAAAAACATTAAAAAAGAGGAATTTTCCTTAGAAAACTAGAATTTTTTGCACACCTGTTTTTATTCTTAGGATGATCCAAAGAGGATGAAATAAAAGAGAATAATTATTAAGGGAATAAAATACCAAATAATTAGTAAGGAGAAGCTAAGGAGATGATTAATAGCTATTGGATACTATTATGATACCTTGAAAGAGTTTACAAAACTCTCACCCAGGGTCAAATCTACAAACCATTACCACAGTAAAAGTCATTGATACATTTCTCAAATAATATCTCAATATATTATATATGAATAGATAATACAATGAGAAATACTATATATATTCAAAGATTCTATTAAAATATAATGAATTAGCCTTGCATGTATAGGCAAGGAAGATCAATTATAACTAAAAGATCAAGTTAAGTGATCAATCATACCTAAGAGATCAAGCTAGAGATCAAACCTAGGACTAAGAGATAAATATGCATAATATATAGAAATAACTATAAATTATCCTCATAATATCTAAGAGATAAATATGTAATATCTCATAATATCTAAATTAAGATAAAGGAAATATTCACACATAAGTGGGTGGAAATAATAAAGCTTCTAGGTGAACATGAGCTAAGTTAAATAACCTGATCTAATAGAAACATTTTATAGTTTAATGAAATGATTATAAGATATGTTAATCCAATTATGATATATTCTAGTGAAATCTCAATAAAAATGGGAAATATACTAATACAGTCTCAGTTAAAATTTTAATCTAAATGCAATCTAAAGTAAAATGTGATACACCCTAATGAAACATTAGCTAAAACTATTATTACTTCAAATTGTGCCCTAAAAATCTTATACAAAATAGTGAAATGATTACGCAATATTGTAACCCAAATGTAATATTAGTTGTAAAATTTTGAATCATAGCTAAAAAGCATCATTTTTTGAAAACTAAGGAATTGATTATAGGGGTTACAAAACATGGATATAAAAATGATTCCAAATATAATTACTTCAAAACATGTCATAAAAAATACTCTAATCTAGTCAAAATGTTCCCTAATAAAGATTTTACAACACATAAATTTAACCATAAACTAGATACATTTTAATTAAAAAAGTAGGGTTAAGATATTTCCAATGAAAAGTGATAACTATTAATGTGGAATCCTCCTCTTCTAAAATGGATATTTCTCTACCAAAAGGAATAAATTTATATCAATTTCATTACATATTTTTTGAAACCTACTCCTCTGCAAATGTTATTTTGTCCATTACAAGCTAAAATGTGAGTTATGTGTTATACATTTATATTATCAATGATGTCAAAATTATTAAGTACATTAATTTATGTCAATCTAAAGAAACAAACCATATCAAAATATCATTTGTGAAATTCAAATAGAATTAGGTATGTCAACATTTTGATGTCAAAATGTATATGAAAAATTTAAAAAGGGATTCGCACCCAATACAGACCAAAATTTTGACATTTTAAATTTATGTCAAAATCCACATAAAATGAGTTCAAAACTTATGAAAAATGTTTTAGTGGATTAGGAATTTGAGTTAGGAAGCTTATTAGGGTCATGCCTCTAATTTAGTTGAAAATATGAACTACTAAATCCCTGCCCATAAGGTGGAAAAATAATATAGCTCCATATATTAGGAAAGAGTGCCTCCAATTCCACCTTAATTAATATTAAAATTATCATAATAAATAGTATGGAGAAACAAGACTCTAATATAATGAGTAGGATATATACCCCCTTTGTAGATGAAAGGTAAATAAATGAAACTCATATCTCAAAATAAATATATTATATATGGCATTTGTGTTGGTCTCAATTTCTGAACCATGACAAAAATGGTTATTAGACTAACTAATTTGATGGGATAAAGGAAGATAGAAACACATGGGACACAATTTCCCCTTATTTTTAGGATCCGACTAGTTGAATCCAAGTGTTGAGAACTTTCCAAATGTTTGTCTAGGTGAGAAATGGCAATTAACCACTGGGAGTTCAATGACATCCATATTGTTTGATAAATCTTACTAGTGCTTGCTTAAGTCTTTTACTTCCTCATTTTCATATATTTCACACTATAATACAATGGGTATAATATTCATCATAAAAAATTAAAAAAGGAGAGAGAGAGTAAGTTAGGAAAGTAAGTGTTTCCTTGATGAAATGAGATTGTTAATGTTGAAAATAAAAAAGCAATGTTTGATCACAATTATACCATTGTGTACTAGGTCTATTTATAACACAAACTGAATCAAATAAATGGGTAGGATTATAAGGAGTTAATTAAACATATTACCTTAAAATTCTATTAAATAAAATCATATGAAAGGCTAGTAGCTACTACACACAATGGCTTGACACAACTTCAAGTTAAACAAAATAGAATTTTAGAACCAATCACACTAGCTATTGCATAATCTAACTACATTTTCATTAGTAAACAAGTATTTTAATATCTTATAAACATTAATCATTTTTGTTCCATCAAGAAATTAAGGACATTACTAAATAAAAACATGAATTTTAAACTAGATTGGTATTTATTTTAGTGTTATTACAAAAGCATTTAAGTGTGACCTCCAAGTAGATAATTGTAAGTCAAAATAAAATAAGAGAAAAAGAGGATTGAGTCTATCACATTTTTTTAGAGTTTTTGTGCATAATATCTCCCCCCTTAAAACAAGAATGTGGACTACCTTATATAAAAAGTATAATGGGACTTTTCTCTAAGTAGTACAAGGCTCCCATCTCTAGCTATGATTGCCACCCCAAGCTGCTATAACTATAATTTATTAAAATATTCCCTCCATTCTCAAAGGAAATCCAAATTCCATTTTATATTTTCTCTATGGTTGTGACACTTGTCTAACTAAAATGATCTTCCACTTCTCCCTTTTGGATCAAATATTTTGAATGATTTTTTATTTATCCCACTTGGGAGCATATTCTGGTCTAGAAGCCATTACTTCAATCCACGTACTTCCTATGACTAGTTAGACTCCTCAAAATCTGGCTTGATTGATTATTCTATTATTTTATTCAATTTAGACCATTATGACATTTGACAGGCTATCAAATTTAACCTATGAATTTTATGATTATTTGGTCGATTAATGTGATTTGGGTCTACTTGTCCACTTTTTTGGCTTTGAGCTCATATCCATTAGCCACATATCTTATTCTTAGTTTCACATTCTTTTTACTTTTATTATCTATTTGCTTTGCTCATTAGGTCCTACTTTTCCACTTAGCATCTTGTCTTTACCCTTGGGATTTATTTTTTTATTTTATTTTATCATTACTTATGGCCACATGCCATCTTTTCAGGGTCCTATCTCTCCATGATTTGGGATAATGATGTCAATGTCTAAAGCTTCTAGGCTCCCAGGAGGGTGTCATGTGGTATCTCTTTAGGTCCTTAGTGTCATACGCCTTTATCACTATTTCTCAACTCTTGAGATTCTAGACTAATACTATAATACCTTAGAGGTTCTAATATTTAGAGGTTATAAGGTTCTTAGCTAATTCCATAATACCTTTAAGGTTATAAGCTTTTGAAGTTCTAAGATTTTATTAATGCCTTCAAGTCTTTGTCAGGTTGAGTCATAAAGATCATGCCATGTGGTGTGACCTTAGGGGCTCAAGGCTTTAAAAATACTTATTATTTTTTTTCAAAAACTATTTGACTATAAAGCCATGCATCAACAAGATTTATATGTGTAGAAGAATCTGGGGACCCCAAGAAGTCTTCAAAATATGTAAAAAAAATAAGTCAATAAAATAACTAAGGAAAATGAAGTCACTAGTAAATTAGCCAAAAAGTGATAAAAACCACCAAAGTGTAAAACAAAGGCCAAATTCTAAGCTTGAACACATAATATGATTCATTAGTCCACACAATGAATTTATATTATTTTAAAATATTGAATGATTTCTGAATAGCCAAGTCTAAAATCAAATATCGAATGATTATTTATAATGGGGAATTATAAAGACTTGGTCACTTTCAAATCAAATTAAAACATTTTAGAGGTATAATTAAGATTGATTAAATCAGACATGGAACTTTTAATGTTTAAAAGGCTTGAATTCATACTTGGTTAATATCAATAAGCATTTATAAGGAAAACAATTAACATCTAAAAACCTACAAACCAAAGTCAAAACTAGAAACGATGGTCCCCATTTGAAATATGAGATTGGGTTGTGATGGACCCAAAACATTTTGAACTGTATGGGGAGAACATTGCATCAACATTCAAGACCTAGACTATAGATCTTCACACCTAGATGACAAGCACAAACTATAAATAATTTGTTAGATAAAATTGTAAAGATGAAAGCACTAAAGTCTGCTTCAACATGTGACATATTGAGTTCTAATTCAGCCTTAGACCATTAATGTGTGTAAAATTGATTGATTATTTATAGATCTTGAAATTACATGACATAATTCAAGCTTGTCTAAGCAACCAAAAATTTTGAGAGGGAAAACACTATCTATTCAGCTTGGGTGGGGGATGTCATGGGCATTACTTTATTTCCATCTAGAAATCTAAAACCTTGAAAGAGATACATGTGATCTCATGCAAGGCCTTTCTCCACTACCATTTAGGGTAGAAATAATATAGAGGATATTTCTTGAATCACCCTTTCAATGAAGACTTGGATTTTGCATTTTAATTTATTTTCCTTTAAAAAAATTCATGTAACAATTTTATATTTTGTCCATCAAGGGTTGGGAACGAAGCCATGGGTATTAATGATAGACTCATAAAATAAATATTACTAAGACAAATTTAAATTAAATTAGTGTTTCCATTTGCTTTAGTTATTTAATTAAGTCTAATTAATGGTTAGATAAGAAAAGAAATTATTCTAAATCTACAAATCATGTTTCAAATCGTTGGCCATCAGACTTGTAAAAATGTTAAAAAGAATTACTTCTAATTTATGGATTTGTTCAATAATGATTTCTTACTATCTAACATATGAAATATAAATGATCCTCATGCACTTACTCATCATTTGAAGTGACCAGCCTAGAATAATTGAAGAACACCTCAATCTTGTTGAGGCTTGTCATTGATGTCAAAGGCTCTTTAGAAAGGTGTTCATGAGGTCATTGAAGAATGTAGCTATGAGAGAATATTTATTAGTGTTGTAGTGATTCTGAGAGTCTAATACATGACTTGTATATTTTCTTATAACTACATGAGTGATGTGAAGTTTAGCATGGAATGTCCTTGTTGTCAAAGTTATCAAGTGCTTGAGCTTAGTGTCTTAATTTGCTATGTACATAGGATGACTAGTATTGTGCATTAAGGGTCATAATGGCTTGGTGAGATGAATTCACATAGGTATGAGAATTTGTATGAGTTTTTTTGAGCATGTATATGAGGCATTGGATCACTCATGTGAGTCTTAAGATGATCATAAAGGGGTAGGACCTATAGGTAAAGTCTACAACTATACCTATTCTAGACCATACTTGGCCTAATGAGGCATAATGATCTATTGTCAAGGTATATGAAGTATTTATGTCACAATCTAAACATGTATTGGTTTGTTTAAGGATGTGAGAGTGGTGGAGATCACATGGAAAGGGGCCTAAAGGTTAGTTTCAAGGCTTAATGTGATTTACAAGTAAATGTCTAATCAAGAAAAGAGAGAGAGTGTGGCCTAATGAGAGGTCATGACCAGATTTCAAGATGTATAAGCTCATATAAGAATTTTCAAAGGTAAGGTATGTTTTTTTATGTTTTTTCATGAATTTTTAGGGTCAAAGCTAGAAGGAGAAGGGATGAAAATGTGTTCTAAGGTCTCTCGAGTGCACAAAATGAAGGGTTCACTCTATGAGAAGGTTTTTATTTTATTCATTATCTCATAAAACCTATGAATGAGAACCTAAGCTATTCATGGTAGAAGGGTAAGTTAAGAGGATATGTTTTATGAATGATCGTTAAGAGTGGAAACATGTTTAAACCATCCTAAAACCCTAATAATGACCTGATGTTGAACATATGGTTAGAAACAATCCAAAAAGGTCTCAAGTGACTAAAAAAACTATTGGATATTGTATTTAACTCTCCTAAGCACCTCTAGGTGTGTGAGTATATCCTATAAAAAAGTGTTAGTTTCTCAAATATTTGTTGTAACAACCAAGTTTGAAAAAGTAAAAGTATACAAATAATTAGATGGAGAAATTTGATACTTTTATCTGATATCTATTATGGTTTTTAGATAGATTCTATCCCTTAGGTATGCTAAATTGGTCATCCAAGTTAGCTAGTCACTAATAGGACTAATGGTGGAAATAGTGAAAAACTTAGGCATCAGTGAGAAGATGATGAGTGTAGATCTAGGATTTTGACTCAAGAGAGGATGGTTAGTATGGTGTTAGTTACAAAATGAAAACAAAATGAAATAAACGCATGAATAGCATAACATCTCTAGACTTAGACACTAGGGAGGGCTTAGTTAACAAAAGAAAATGACAAGACTAAAAAGCAAAGGATCATATACAAGAGTTTATTCACCTTCCTTATTTTCTCTAAATGCCTTTGGAGTGATGGCTTACTTAGCTTATGCTCATGAAGTCCTTGGCAATGGAATCTTGGCTACCTCCATCTCTCCTTGGCACCTTTGGCTTATGTCTTGGCTTGGCTTGGAATCAATTTAGCATGGTAACACTAATTTATTTAAGCTTTTAGAACCCATTTGGCATTATAAATTTGCATCAAAAAATATTAGAAATGATGTTGTGAGGCCTCCTATTTACATATTTTTGGATTTGATCATAATCAACCTCAACCATCCATCTCAAGATTGAGATGTGTGGTTGAGGATTAATTCAATTTTTGGAATTAATTTTGTAATTATCCTCATCATGGAATTGGAAGAAGGGGAAATTAAGAGGCATGGAAGCAATTGATGAGGCATGGAGGGCATGAATCCTAATATTTGTGGCATTTATGGCCTAGAGATGTCTTCCCAAGAAATGAGGTCACTTGATGATGTAGATATTCAATATTCATTTCTAAAAATAAGTATTCAACAAGTTTCCATGGAATTTTTGATTAGTCTTTGATATGGGTTAATTCTCTCTTAAGCATGATTAAGTAATTTATGCAAAAATTACTAAAATTGATTACAATGCCTTATTATTGGTCCTGCATTTGACTGGATTAGAATTGGAAGGTGTTGTCAGATGCATTGGAATTGTATTTTTCATTAAGGATGTTACCAAAAAAATAAAAAAGGCATGTGTCTTATGCAAAAGATTTGATAGGAAAGAGAAATCTAGAGCACCCACATGCAAATTTGGCATTTTGACTCAAAATAAACTAATCAAAGTTAGCTAGCCCATAAATTGAATTATCCCATTTAGGGATACCCTGGCCAAAATCGGCACTTGAATATGTTAGTTTCAAATTATTTAGCATGCTTTAGTGTTTTTAGGCCAAATTGTGCATTTTAGATGGAAATTGGTCAAAACCTTGATTAGAGGTTATTGATGGCCAGTTTTAGGTGTCTACAGTTGCCCCTAATTGGGAAGGCATTGTAAGTTATAAGCACAGTAACATCTTCTCAAAGAATGAAAAGGTCAGGTATGCCTATAACTATAATGATGATAAACTAACTATATGATGCCCCCTCAAGGGAATGGTTGGCACAAGTATGTCACGAAATAGTCCTTTGAAAATAAATAAGTGAATCGAGGGGACCAAAGAAAGTCAAGATGATGGGGTGAAAAACACAATGAGACTAAAAAAATAGTCAAAATCATTGAGAATGAAAGTGGGATGGTGTGCAATGGTTTGCCCAAAGGTAATTATTAACATTGTAGCCCAATAGTGGAAATGTGGTATGATAACACAATGATTTACCCAAAGGTGGTTATAATCATTGAGAAGATGGAGCTACCCCAGTTAGGATAGACAAAAAAGATAACAACATGTCCCTGTATAGGTAGAAAAAGTAAAGTGGTGATAATATAATGATTTGACTGAAGGTAGTTATAATCATTAAGAAATGCAGATGGGATGGTGTAAAATGATTTGCCCATAGGTAGTTATAATCATTGGACCCTGATTATGGAAAACATGATAATCTTGGCCGAGGATGATGATGACTTAACACAGAGGGTAATGATGAAATGGAACAACCTAATAGTAGGGAGATGCACATTTGAACTAATAAAGGTTGAAATTCTTTTGTGGTCAATTACTCTATTTGGGATATGATTGGGAGTGGAATCAAGATTTCAATGCTGAAGATATGCCACCATTGCTGAATAGACTTGTTGAAGCTAAGGTTTGTTGTATATCATGTCGATAGGAATCATGGTATCACATCATGAGGACTTGGTCAAAATATGCATGAGGACTGACTCATGTAATCTAATACTCAATGGAAAACAATTAATTAATAATAGAAACCATGATGACAATGTAAATATATGAATATGGATGGATTCAAGTGAAATTGTGGGAAAGGAATCACCCAATGAACACACCTAAATTGAATCAAGGCAACAATGTTGAAAGTAAACAAACAGGTAGAGAAATAAATAAAATAAGTAGAAACAAACAAACAATGAAATAGGAACCCTAAAAACATTACCCCTAGAAAATAGGTGAAAAATTAATAAACACACAAAATGGGGGAATAAAAGAAAAGGAAGGGGATGGCTGAGATGTCTCCATATGCACTAGACAAGTGGACATTGCCTACATAGTTCCATGGATATAATATCCAATAAAAAACATTAGGCCAAATGTAGTTCTCCTAGAAAATGGGAAGAATGTGATAAAAGAATAGGAATGGTCTTGAAAAATGGAAAGTGCATGAGATAAAAGGCCAAAAAGTAAGGGGAAACTAAATGACAAGTGATTTGTTTGTTACTTAATAGGGTTCCTAGAATCTTTAAGGCAAATAAGTGGTTAATGTTTTATTCTTTTCTAATATTTTTTAAATTTTTTTGGAAGTGTTTTGGAGTGTCACAACTCAATCAAGAATGAAGAGACACTAAATAGTTCAAGATCACAAAATGGTGAGAGAATTCATACTTAGGTTGCTCACAAAATAGCGAGAGCATGGCTTAGGTTGCTCACAAAACAACTAGATCATGGCTTAGGGTGACTAAGTTGACCTCAACAAGTATTGAGTGTTACCTACATAGTCCTAGAGTAGGACCTCAAGTCACTGTAGTTCCATCATTTCATTGGAGGTATTTAACTAGTGCGACAAACAATTCAAACAAAATAGGCATAATTGGTAAAAATACATAGTATGGCATAGGAAGTGGCAAGTTGGTACATCAAGGCTTAGTGTTGCCCCTATTTTCCCATAGGTGGTTACAACTACAACACAATGACATAGATTAATGGTACCAATTTTTCCAAAGGTAGTTATAATTAGTAGTAATACTAGTGGTAAGAAAGGACTAATAAATGAAGGATGTAACTATTGAAATTTCTATCACACTATCCCAAAATATGAACTATATCTAAAGTTATTGAACAAACTGATGAACTAATCAGATACCTCGATGCTTAAAATACGTAATGAATAAAAAAACCAAGGTCAAATAGGCTAGGTTTTAGAACATATTGGGTCAATAGGTCAGAAGTGAAAAGTGGATATAGTAAAGAGGATGGATAAGGATGGTATTTGTATAAAGAAGAATAGTGATAAAGTGGTATAACCTAAATGGTCCTTATAGAAAATACACCTTAGTACTTAAGCATAATATCAATTGAGATGAATGATATTAATCAGCTCTAGAAGTTCCTCTTCATCTAGTGTGGCAAGCCTGTATGCTCTGGATCCATAATTTGTAGTGATGATAAAAGGCCCTATCCAGTTTGGTTTGAATGTTCCTTTATGTTTTTTCTCAACCATGGTATTCTTTTGGTTTTATTTAAGAACAAGATCACCATGTTCAAATTTTTGATACTTCACATGTAGATTATAGTGGCCTTTGACTCAATTCTGATATGCTTGTAGATTTTTGAGTGCAGTTGTGAATTTTTCATCAAATAAATCTAGCTCTTACAGGTGAGCTACTTGATAGTCATGATCATCTAGGACATGTTTGAAAGAGATGCGTAGTGAAGGCAACTCAGCCTCAATGGGAAGGATGGCTTTAGTGCCATAAAAAACTTAGTATGGAGTAGATCCTATAGGGGTACGATGATTGATATGGTATGCACAAAGGGTAGGGAATATCTAGAGGTGCCAATCATGACCAACATCATTGACAATCTTTTTGAAAATGTTGACAAGGGTTTTATTGGATGCCTCAACTTGGCCATTGCCTAGAGGGTAATATTCTATAGAAAAATGTTGGGTGATGTTATATTTAGTACATAACTAATCTACATATTTATTCTTGAATGATCCTCCATTATCAGATATAATGTCAGAGGGGATACTATAGTGGAAGATGAGATGGTTGAAGATGATTTTGGAAATTTTCTTTCTAGTCATATAAGTGAGGGGTATAACTTCAACCTACTTAGTGAAATATTCAGTGGTGATAAGGATATGTTTATGGCCATCAAATGAAGTGGGATTAATCTTCGCAATGAGGTCAAGTTCCCATGTAGAAATTGGCCATGGTGTCAATATTAGTTTCAAAGATTTTGTTGGGGAATGAATTAAATTAGCATGCCATTGACATTTGTCATATCTCTTTACATATGCAGTTGCATCTACATCCATTATGGGCCAATAATAATTGGTACGTAAGAGATTTTTGGATAGGACTAACCCACTACAATGGGATCCACATACTCCTTCATGAACTTCTCTTAATGCTAATGTAGACTTTACCAAATTTAAACAATGAATCAGAGTTATATCAAAACTAGGATGATAAAGAGTGGATCCAAGTAGAGTATAATGAGCAGAATGATGAATGAAGGCTTTATTTTAATTTTGAGAGAGGTTAGGTGGTAAAACTTGGTCATGAAGGTAGTTTTAAAGGTCTGAGTAATAGATAGAATTAGGACCAATAATATCACAAATCATGGCAATGATTAAAGGTTCATAAGCTGGTGCTAACAAATTCTCGATGAGGAATTGATCCTCTCTAGCTTTATCTATTTGTCAAATCAGAGATCCAATAGTAGCCATGGCATCTATAGTTTTGTTACTAATCCTTGGTATGTGCTCAAACTAAATGTTGGCTATTTGCTTTTTAAGAGTGTCAATCATGGCTTTATATGGAACCAACTTGTCATAGTTGGTTTGAAAAGGATTTGTGACCTAATTGATGATTAACTAAGAATCACCATAAACTTGAAGATGAGATATATTCTAATGCACTTCTTGTCGAAGTCCTAAAATAAGTGTTTCATACTTCACCATGTTGTTTTTATAAAGAAAGATAATTCTAAATGATTTAGGGATTATATCCCCCTATGGTGTAATAAAAAATAGGCCTACCCCTGATCCATGTGGAGTGAATAAACCATAAAAGTATAGCTTCCAAGTTTGCTCCTCAAGGGGTGTATCAATAATGGTCATGATGGGTTCATCAATAAATTGAAACTTGAGTGGCTATGTGTCCATGAGAGGTGCTTTAACAAGTTGATATGCAAGAACTTGTCCCTTGATTACCTTTTGATTGACATACTCTACATCAAACTCACTGAGAAGCATGTTCCATTTAGCCATTCTACCTTGAAAATCTATTTTATATAGTAGATACTTGAGTGGATCTACTTTTGAAATGACCACAGTTTTATTTTTCAACATGTAATGATGCAGTTTCTAAGCTATGAAAACTATGGATAGACAAGATTTTTAAATAGGTACATAGTTATGTTCATATATAACCAAGGTACAACTTAGGTAGTACACAACATGTTCCTTTCCTTTATCATCATGTTGAGCTAAGAGTACCCCCAAATCATGGTTTATAGCTGATAAGTATAATAAGAATGGTTTTCCTAGCATATGAGAGAATAAAATAGGTAGATTGAAAAGATAATCTTTGAGTTGTTGAAAAGTTATTTGGCAGTGATCATCCCAATGGAATGTAAATCCTTTTTTAAAATGTGTGTAAATGGATGGCACTAATCTACTAATTGAGAGATGAAATGTCAGATTGACTGGATTTTACCCTATAAACTATAGAGTTGTTTTAAATTGGTTGGTGGTAGCATCTCAGTTATACAAGGAACTTTAGCTTGATCAATTTCAATACATCTATGAGACATGATGAAGCCAAGTAATTTTCCTGAGGTTACACCAAACATACATTTATTTGGATTTACCCTGACTTTACTCTCATAGTTTTTCAAATATCTTATGTAGCACTACTAGATGGTCAGCCCTAGTTTAGGATTTTTCTAATATGTCATCGACATAGTCTTCAATAATATCATGCATTATATCATGTAATATGATAGTCATGGCCCTTTGATATGTTTCTCCAACATTCTTAAGGCCAAATAGCATCACTTGATAACAAAATGTTCCCCATGGAGTGGTTAACACTATTTTTTGATGATGTTCTAGTGCTATTCCGATCTGATTGTATTCTAAAAATCCATTCATGATTGAAAGCATTTCATAACTAGCTATGGAGTGGATGATCATGTCAATATTAGGCAAGGAAAAATCATCTTTAGGACAATCTTTGTTGATGTCTTGAAAATTAGTAAAAATTCTTATCCTTTCAAGCTTTTTACTAACAGGTACAACATTAGAGATCCATTCAGAGTAGTCAATGGATCAGATACATCCTACTTTTAAGAGTTTCTCCAACTCTTTCTTTACCAATACAACAATGTGAGCATGCATCTTACGTAGCTTTTGTTTTACTATTTTAGCATCAGGATTAACCATAAGGTGGTGCATAACTAAGGTAGGGTCTAAACCTAACATGTCAGAATAGGTCCATGCAAAAATATCCATAAACTCTCTCAACAAAGATGCAAAGATAGTGCAATCCTCCTCAGTGAGAGATGCTCTTAAATTTATCCATTTTAGGTCTGATGGAGTCTTGATATTTATCTCCATTGTAATTGTGAATATAAGGGTCGAACCATCTTCTAGGATAGTAGGTAGTGACTTGAACTGTTGGACTATATTAGGGTCCTTTGTCAGGACATGCTCTTCAACTTCTCCTAGGCATGATGAATTTGAATCTCCTAATGGGAGATCTGGAAATGTAATAAAATTAGTTGGAAATTCTTGAAGTATTTGATCAAATACTTTTTATTTCTCAAAGTTGAACTTTAATCCATATACAAGTTCATCCTTGGTGGTCTCCTAGTCTAAATTCAAAGAAGAATGAACATCCCCATCTAATGGCACCTAAAATAGGTTCTCACCACTAGACTAGCCTTTCTATTTAATTTTTCCCTGGTCAAAAAGTGCCTCAAAGAGGTTTTCACTTTAGGACATCAATGTTTTAATTATTTATTTTTGGCTAATGGTGTTCACTTGCTCTCCAAAATAGGCTATAAGATTCAATGTGATTGAGAATCCTAATTTGTGATCTGTCAATAAAACATTGTCTCTGAGGCCTAAGAAATCATAGAATGCCTCATCATTCTAGAACTCATTGATTAACATATTAGATTCTTGTTGGTCCCAATCTATTAGTTAGGGATAATGGCAATAGATTGTGATAAATCGCTTGGGTAAGGGTACAAATGGAATTATTATCAAATAGGTTAGTTTTAGCTAGGTTATCAAAGGTAAGACTATAATCAAACTCTACTTCATTATTGACATCATCATCATCACTAGTCTCTGGTGATGGAGTTTGAATAAGATATGTGGGGTCACCCCCAGGTGGTTTAAATCTAAGTCCATAAGGTCTTTCATACTTAGTCATGGAAATTAGCTTGATGGTTCTTTGTTGACTTGATCTGAGACATCTTCTTTCATAATTGTGATGCTCCATGATCCTATTGGGAATAAGATACTTTGTATTTTTATAACAATAAACTTAATTGTCATTGTATAACCATGATTCATCTCCTTCAAGAGGGTTAGGTTCTAGGTCACATGTTGGTACAAATGTGATAGGTCCCTTATCTTTGTTCTTTTGTTGCCAATGCATATGTGGGATGACTTTAGGTCACCCAAATGTTTTTGTATTCTAAGGAAGATTAGAAATATGAAATATGTCATGGGTCACATATTCTCCTAGTCAATTATTTAAAATGGTGAAATGATTAGAAGCTTTAGGAAGTGGCATGTGGGAAAGGGAATCCAAGGTATTAGGATTTATGCAATTATCTGATGAAGGATCAATAAGTATAGATTTTCCTCTATCCTACTTGGAACTTGAATTCATACTATACTAATAATTATAGCTTTGAAACTCAACCTCAAGATGCTTGCAATGCTCATATCTATGTAAATATCCTAGAATATTCACTTCCATCTCTAAGTGGGAAAACTTGATGCATTAGTGTAGTGTTGATAAGAATACATGAATTTCATGTAACCAAGGCCTGCCTAGAAGCATGATGTATGATAACTCAAGATCCAACACATAGTAAAGTGTATCATGGGTCAAAGGCCCAATGATAAATAGCAAACTAATGGTTCCCTATGATTCTCTTTCTTGATTGTCGTAAGCTTTGATAGTTATTATTTCTGGCTAGAGATATATCATTGTGTACCCAAGAAGTTTGATGAGCTTTAGAGACACTATGTTGAGGCTAGATCCATTGTCTATAAGGAAACATTTCACTTTATGGCATCTAATAAAAAATTATATATATAATGGGTTATTATGGAGTGGGCCAAGGGAAGAAATATCATTTTTGTTGAATGTGACTTGTTGGGTTAGAGCTAGGTGTCCAATCAAATCTTGAAATTTATCAGGGAATATGTCACTAGTAATGGTAGATTGGGTCAAGAAATCATTCAAGATGTTCTTGTGGATTATTGACATCCAAATCAAATCTAAAATAGAAATTTTTGCTAGTGTCTTCTATAATTATTCCATAATATCAAACTTCTTGTCTTGGTTAGTAGTGAATGGTTTATTTTGAGGCCGAATGGTTGGTTGGATGATAGGCAAAGTGGTAGATAGTTGTGGGCTTGGGATAGTAATATTTAACCTTTGAGTTGTGACTACATAATAAAGATTAAATACTAAACAATTATTGCTAACTAATGTTGGAAATAGTGTGGGACCAAATAGGATAAGTCTTGATTGCTGATGCACTCGTATGTGGTCACATGGCAAGAATGAGTTATCACTATAAGATCCAAAAGTGGAAGTCCTAGTTTTTTTGGTTTTCCTATAAGCATTCCCAAGTCAAAGAATGATTATCCATGTGATTTGGTTGGATGGTATTGTTTAGCAATGGTCTAGGCTAATTAGAGTTTGGTATGGGATTAATGGAGATGGTATTAGCGCTACCCCCTGCAATATGACCTACAACCCTATTGTAGTCATGTGAAACTAAATGGTAGGTTTGTTGGTTATTATCATTATAACCTTGGTTTGTCCATTTTTATATTATTGTGGGTTTTGCTACTGATTTTGTTGATTTTGCTAGTTTGGCCTTTGATTCTGATACTGTTGATTTTGCTACTACACTAGCCATTATTATTTTTGTTGATTTTTATGTCAAGGAAAGGGGTTTTGATAGATCCAAAGTTTAAGATTTCAAGTGGAAGCACCATTATCCAATTTAATTTCCCCATTCTCCAACATATTTTCAATTAAATGTTTGATTTGGACACATCTTCATATATTATGCCCATTGACTCGATGATAGTCGCAAAATTCATTTTCATGGTACCAATCAAGATAAGGAATGACTTGTAGATAATGTTTTCGTATGGGCCAACTAATCAAATTAATGGTAGAAAGCTTGTAAAATATAGACTCAATAGGTTTTCCTAGGTCACTAAAGACATGACGTATAGGTATGATTCTTATAAGAGGAGGGGTTTTCAATGGTAAGGGTTGTTGTATTTGTTGTGCAACTTTTGGTTATTGTGCTTACAACATTGGTTTTAGAGGTTTCTAAGTAGGAGTAAGCTGAAAAGGTAGTGTGGATGAGGTTTGCATAGTTTGTACATGATAGGATTTGGTTATTCTATTTCCCACAACTTTCCTATTGTGCTTGAATTGCTTCGGTCTTTCTTCATTATTGGCCTATGTTGGTTATGATGCTTGTGTTTGATTAGGGTGTTTATCATTTCCCTAATTGGTACATTTATTTTGATTAGTTTAATTGAGCTTGATGACTCCCTTATTTATTAATTCCCTTTTGATCAACAAAAATTTATCAATTATCTCTTTGAACATATGTGCATATTACAGTTCTAGATGATAGGCTATCTCACTATGCAAATTTTTAGTAAACATAGTGGCTAATTATTTATCTAGTAAATTATGGGTGAAATGGCTTACAAGGGCTCTCCATCACTATAAATAACTCACAAAACTCTCCCCATATTTCTACTTTTCTTGTGTTAGGTTCACTAATGAAATATCATGCTCAAAATTATAGGAAAAATGTTGCACAAATTTATCAAAAAGATCATCAAAATCCATTACTAAATTATTGGGAAAATTCAAAAACCACTCCAAGGCTTATCTATCCATGTTCCTTGGAAACAAAAGAAAAAGGTATATGTCATTATATGTCACTAGTTGACATGCGACAAAGAATTTAGTCAAATGAGCCTTAGGATAACCTTTTCCTTTGTATTTATCAAATTTCAGTGGTTCATATCCTAGAGGAAATGTTATCTACAAATACTCGATGTTGAATGGGTAGGAACATACATCATCTAATTTGAATTTTTTAATTTGCTTCCCCACCTAAATAGTAGCAATGGCATCCTTCATTTGTTGTAATTATTGGGAGAGGAAACTGGAAGGGATATTGGTTTGAGGGAGAATTGTTGGTTTGGGTAAATGTCTAAGAGGTCACAAGTGAAACACTTTGTCCAAGGTATGATCGAGATACCTATTGGGGTACATTGGTTGGGTTGAGGAATAAACCAAGAATATACATACATGGATTGGGATGTACTTAAAGTTGCACATTTGGCTATGTGATAATCTAGTTTGGGTTGGTGATAAAGGTTTGACCTACGGGAATTTATGGTTGGGATGGAGGGATATAGTTATATTTTGCCTATTGTGGTTGAAAAGGGACATGTTATCTACTAATCAAACATTGTTATTTAGTAGGAACTTGTGGACTAAGATCCTACCTTTGGATTTGTGGCACATTTTGAACCAATGGTTGTATAGTAGGTATCTAATAAACATGAGGACCTCCTTATTGCATGAATCCCTATGAGGAAGTGAAAGTAGGTTATAGATTTAACATTTATCACTGACCAATATTTTCACACTATTGACTAGTCATTGCTTGGTTTTAAATTGGCAGATTAATTTATGACTAAAGAGGTATGTTTTTCATTATCTAGTGAGGTGGAATATTAGTTTCCCCTAATTGAGGTGGCAATGTATTTGTCCCTTGTTATGTTGATACAATAGACTATATCTGCTATTTTACAATACTACTCACTACCTATTGAGGAGGAGTAGGATTCATCACATTTTATCATTGAGGTGTGACATTGGCCATTGTTTGATTACCTAACCCCATAGGTTGTACAGTTGAGGAAGTAGTTGGTTGAGGCTAGGGTACAAAAACTCCTATCCCTTTGTATGATGACCTATTCATGGGATTAATTATAGGTACATGTTGTTGGCTAGTTATTTGCACATTAATACTACTTTGATCAAGATTTGACACTATTTACACATTAGCCACTATGTTTGGCTCACTATTTAGTGTAGAAGTTGAAGACACTTCTTCAATAACTGGCATATATATCAAGTTATTTATCAAAGTGGTTTGTAAAAATGGGTTAGAACTCATATTTTCTTGTCTAATTAACTCTGTCATCACTCTTGTTGGAAGAACTAGGTCAATGAGAAGCTTGATAACCATGTTCATCTGATTAAAATCAAATCCTAGATTTAGATATGTTTGATATACTATCTGCATTTGGTTAAAGATTTCTTCCATGATGTCTTTTCTTCGATTAGATATATTAGGATCTTCATTAATTGTTTGGACTAGAGCCATAGGATTGTTAGAAGAAGATTATTGATCGTAAATGATATTATGGGGCACTCTTACTAGACTTGGTAAATTTTCATGGGGGAAGTCTGCTCAAAACTTAGCCCCTACCTCTGTGGCTCTAACCAAAATCTCATCTTTGTTCTCTAGAAAATGTCACTCAAACAAAAATGGATCATATGTGGAAGTTATATTGGTAAAGTATGACTGTTGAAGAACTGGCTCATCCATTGTTGGTATTGTAGCTAGGTATTTTCATGATTTGTTTCTAGTCATGTTCTATGTAAGGTGGTGTGTTAACTAGATAGTTAGCTAATGGATCTTGTCTTTATGCCCCTGATTGAGTATTATAAGAAGGATAAGAATCCATCTCATAAGCAATGTTATCTACATAGGGGTCTTTCACCATTTCTTCTTGTGCAACTACATTACTAATCCCTAGATTGTACATGAGTCCACTACGAGTGTAGGAATACATGTTGGGATCCATAGTCAATGCTTTGTGATAAAAGGTCAAAGAGTTCTACAAACTCCAAAAAGGACAATGTTTAAAATAGATGATGCTCCAACTTGGTCTAGATTTGTCAAAAGGATCAAAAGGTTTATGCAAAGATTTGTGAGTAAATAATATAGAATAAGGTATCTAACATTTCACCATTCATAAAAAGGTAAGCAAGTAAATTAACCTAAAATCAAAATGCCAAACTCTAAGGTCAAAGTGTTTCAAATCAGTCTAGTCTAAAAATTTAAAAGTTACTAGCTCTTTTGGCCAAATGTGGCATCAAAAGCTAGGCTCAACAAAGGAATGTTCTAGGACTCTTGGCCAAATAGCATCAAAATCTAGACTTTGAAAATAGATGAAATTTTTAATCTAATAAATTTGAAACACTTCTAACAAACACTAGGCACCCCAATTTTTTGGTCATTAACTTGATCAACTAGGTATAAGGTATGAAACAAAGGAACTTTAGCAATAGTTTATTTTCTCATAAATAGTGGTATAAAACTTGGTTATTTTGATAAATAGGATAGACAAAGGTGAATGGATAGCTATTTTAGATAAAAGATAAAAAAAATTACACTCGAGATAAAAAAAAGTACACTCAAATTGGTCTAATTTTGTAGGAACAAAATTGAAACTCTATGGACAAGGGTCCTTGAAATAAAGTTTGAAATGATTTGGGTAGAATAATGACACTATACTACCCAAAAGGTGTGATAAAAAGGTTTGTTTCAAAAACACTCTAAATCAAAGACATTTTTTCACAATTTTGATAGCATAACACTACCCTTCTTAACTCAAAATGTTGTGGTGTATAGACTTAAAGTGAGAGTGTTTAGCATAAAAGGGATTAAGTTTATCAAGTGATGACAATGATTATGAATCTTAAAAAACCTTAACCCAAATTGAAAATTAAACCTAAGTACCCTCAAGTTTAGTGAAAATGGCAAACCCACTTAACACATCAACCTCATGAACTTGTAAAGGTGTAATTTCAAATTTAAATTATAAGTGAAGGACTTAAACAACTTGGGTAGAGGTCTAGACTCAATTGGGTAGCATAACTGCACCAACGTGGATGATATGACTCTCAAGCTTTTGATGAACTTTGAACAAGGCAAATAGATGATCTCATGTAGGCAGCATAATGCCTCTTTATTCAAAGAAAAATTTGGACTATGTGTTTGGTTTGGATTTTTTGGTTTACACCAAGTTTTTGACTCCACACAAGACTTTAAACTAGGATAATATCAACTAATTAATCTCCCTTAGATCATAAACTGAAAAGGTTGCTTGGTATTGTTGGAATCTGTCAATATACATCATTTGAGAGGATTTTAAGTGTTCATCCAAAAGTAAATGTGCATTATATAGTTGGTGTTTTATACCCCCCTTCTCTCAAATTATAGTACTATGATATGTATCACGAGGTTCACCTAAAACCAAAAATACTTTCATGATAAGTGAAGATTTTCAATCAAGAATTGACAAGTGTGCTCAATTTTAGACCCAAATAAAATGTTTGGTGGTGTTCATTTGATGCCTTAGTCTTAGTTGCAAACTTTGAAAACATTCACCAAAAACATCTAATTTTTTTTTATTAAACACAAAAAAGTTACTAATAAAATTTAAAGCATGAAAAAGTGATTTAAACATGTTTTGAGCAAAAATCCTACTTGGTCCTATAGCAAAATTGTTAGCATGTCCTTTAGCTTTGAAGCTCTTTTGAGTTTGAAACAATAAACTTTGAAAAAGTAGCTCTCAGGTCTATTTTGTTTTTGAAAAACATAGTGACTAACATCAATTAATACCACTAACATTGGTTATAGATAAATGAGATCTAATCAATGTTAGTTTTGTTGATCGATATCGATTAGGTCAGTAATCAATATCGATATTTCTATTGACATTGGTTACTATGTAAAAATTATGGCAACCAAAAATGGCAAAATAAAGTTAAAAATAAATTTTCAAGAGTTTTAAGAGATCAAATAAATATTTTAAAGTTTAAAAAGGATCTCCTTCTTGTATAGGATGCGTCTAGTCCCACCAGGCATACCATTATGTGGATCTAGGAATTTGAATCAAGAGAGGATGGTTAGTATGGTGTTAGTTCCAAAATGAAAACAAATGAAATAAACACACTAATAGCATAAAATATCTAGGCCTAGACACTAGGGAGAGCTTAGTTGACAAAATCAAATGACAATAAAAACTAAAAATCAAGGGATAAAATATAAGAGTTCCTTCAACTTCCTTGGATTCTTCAAATACCTTTGTAGTGGCGGCTTGCTTAGCTTGTGCTCATGAAGTCCTTGGCAATGGAAGCTTGGCTACCTCCATCTCTCCTTAGCACCTTTGGATTATGGCTTGGCTTGGATTGTAATCAATTTAGCATGGAAAAACTAATTTCTTGAAGATTTTGGAACTAATTTGGCATTATAAATTTGTATCAAAAAAACTTAGAAATGATGTTGTAAGACCTTATATTTATAGATTTTTAGATTTTATCAGAATCAACCTCAATCGTCTATCTCAATATTGAGATGTGTGGTTGAGGATTAATTAAAATTTTGGAATTAGATTTTTAATTATCCTCATCATGACATTGGAAGAAGGGGAAATTAAGAGGCATGGAGGGCATCATGGAAGGCATTGATGAGGCATAAAAGGCATGAATCCTGATATTTGTGGTATTTATGGCCAAGGGATGTCTTCCCAAGAAATAAGGTCACTTGATGATGCATATATTCAATATTCATTTCTAAAAATAAGTATTCAACAAGTTTCCATGGAATTTTTTATTAGGCCTTGATATTATTTAATTATCTCTTAAACATGATTAAGTACTTTATGCACAAAGTACTCAAATTGATTAGAATGCCTTGTTATTGGTCCTAAATTTAACTAGATTGGAATTGGATGGCATTGTTAGATGCATTGGAATCATATTCCAATTTAGGATGTTACAATTAATAAATAACAAAGGAATGTGTCTTTCATATAAGATTTGATAGGAAAGAGCAATCCAGAGCACCCAAGTGCAAATTTGGCATTTTGACTCGAAATGAATTAATCAAAGTTAGCTAGCCCAAAAATTGCATTGCCTCATTTAGGGACACCCTAGATAAAATCAGCTCTTGAATATATTAGTTTCACATTATTTAGCATTATTTAGTTTTTTTAAGGCCAAATTATGCATTTTAGGTGGAAATTGGTCAAAAGCCTGATTAGAGGTTGTTGGTGGCCAGTTTTAGGTGTCTAAAATGAAGAACATGTTATCATGAAATAGGGATGAATCCAAGTGCATGGAGATATTTTTAAAGAATTTTAATACATGTTCATGTTTTGTATAATTTTTGGAGGTCAGTGATTATAGTGAAAAAGCTACTCACAAGTTGACCTATCTAGTACAAATGAGACATTGAGATGTAAGGTCATGAGAATGGTTTACAAGACCAATACTTCCATTTGACCATGTTATATTTATATATAATAATTATATAATTATCTCATAAGATCATTTAAGTTCATTATAATCATATGAAATTTTTCATACAAGTGTTGAAGGTCATTGTCCATAGGACTGGTCATTGAGGAACACTGGCAGTTCTAAGTAAGCAGGTTATAAGAGTGTTTTTGAGTCCTTTTTCCTTGTGTAATGAATTTTAATTATATTTATGAATTTTTAAAGGTATTTTAGGTTTTATGTATATGTTTTATTATCTTTTTTATGTGTCCAAACTTTATTCTATCTTCAGTTGTTTAAGATAGACCTTTTTATTTGTGTGAAGGCCTAATGTAAATAGTACTAATGGCATGCTTCAAGTGGTGATTGGAGCTAAAATGTATCATGGACCTAAGATGAGATTATTATGGGTGTATTTGAATTTAATATTAATTTTTCATACTATTTATTAAGTTTTAAATTTCTCCAATAATATCAAAGGGTAACGTGTACTAATGAAGGCCTAATTGAATTAGGTTTCCTTAAGGCCTAAAGAAGGATTTGGTCCATTTGAGCAATTGCTGACCTAATGTAATGATTTATTAATTATTTTGGAATTTCCTAAGTCATATTATTTTGAATATATAATTTTTAAAGTTTTTATTTTATACTAAGATGTGTATGAGTAATATCTTAGTATAAGAACAAGGCCTAATAGCCCTGATTGTCTAGTTAGAGGATGAGTGAATGAAAGTGAGGGATATAACAATTTAAAGATATGAATGAGGTATTATATAACATAAAAATGGTGTATAGATAATATAATTAACATCTAATATGGGTAATTTAGATGAATATCAAGGTCATATGACCTAATATCTCTTCAAGAGATGGAGATGAGCTTAGAAGCCTAAAAGGTAGTTTGAGAGAGATAGAAGAGAGAGAAGAATTGAAGAAGGTGATCACCATATGTTGTTTGAGAAACAAGTTATTTTAAATTTAATTAAATGTTTTATGTGGTTGATTTATCTATGGGATTGGTGCCTCCGTGGAAGTTGGTGCTTGCTAAAGCCTAGCTAGGTTGGTGCTTAGCTAGTTGGGGTTGGTACTCTATGTACAGTTGGTGCTTCACTAAATTTTGATATTTTGGAATATAGGATTGTATTCCATTTTTATGTATTAGTTTTTATTCTTAACCTTGTGGGATTCCTAATCCTATGTGTGTTTTCTTGTTTTATGCTCATGTGAATGACTCTTTATGCATTACTATATCGTTGTATTGCTTTGATTGTTCAAGGAATGTTAATGTAAATGTGAAAGAAATTTTTATGAGACTGATTCACCCCCCCCCCCCTCTTAGTCATTATGTTTCTAACATCTTGAAGGTAATCCTAAGAAGCACAAGTTTGATCAAAAGGTAGAAGATAACATGTATGATGAAGAAGTCTACTATGATAGTTAAGAGGAAGAAGTTAAAATAGACCTTGACGCTGAGATCATAACTACCCTTTATGATTTTAAGCATCAAAGGAAGACTATAAAGGACTTATAAGTTAGTTAGAAGGTGTCAACATGAGATTTATGTCAAAGGAAGTTAAGTATGACTAGTTGAAGACAGAGCTAGATTTATTGAAGGTTGAGCATGGGAAACTCATAGACAATATTAGAAAGTTTTAGAGAGAGAATGAGAAGTCAAAATAAGTAAATAATACCAACATGAAAAGATCAATTAGGTGTCCTAATGTAATAATGGATAATTTATCATGGGGCCATGGGAAAAGACATAATCAGTCAAGAGGTAAGTACAAAATTATGGTTTGCTACATCTATCATAATATAGGACACATTGCAAGATTCTCCTCTAATAGAGTTAGAAGGAACTAAAGATTAAACAATACATATGAAGTTCCTAGAATTCATGAGAATAATAAAACATTGGTATGGAATCCAAATCAACTTAGGACTAATCATATTGAGCTCAAGAGTCAAGATGGACTATTTGATAAGAAGAAATAAAAGACTAAAGATGATTCTATGCTAGCTCAAACTACCTTTCAAATTCAATATGAAGGCATGAAATGGTATATATATAGTGATTGATCAAGCCAAAAATATAGGAGAAAAAAATAAGTTCATATCATTAAATAAGAATGTAACAAGAATAGTCAGGTTTAGAGATAGCACGACTGCCAATATAGTTGGCAAGGGTGTCTTGAGTTTGGACAATGGGAAGACCAAGACACAAAATGTCTTGTATGTGGAATGTTTGAAACATAACCTATTTAGTTGAAGTAAAATTTGAAATCAAAAACACACACTAACCTTTCATGACAGAGGGTGTGAGATAAAGAGAGCCAAATTAGAAAGGCTAATTACCAATGCTAAGAGGACTGAGAACAATATATATCTCTTGAATGAGATCAAAAAATAGAGATTTTTTATGAGTAAGATGGATGAAATTTGGCTATGGTACAAAAGTTTAGGTCACCTAAACTTTAAAAATCTAATCAAGATAATCACTAAGAAGTATATGAAGAACATTCCTAACATCACCAAACCTATAAAAATACTTTGCAAGGCTTGTCAACAAGGTAAGTAGACTCGAATAAGGTTCAAGTCCAAGGAGTACTCTACCAAAAGAACCTTGGAGTTAATACACATTGATTTATATGGGCCTACAAGAATTCAAATAATTTACTGAGATAGATACTTCATGTTACTCATAGATGACTACACAAGAATGGCTTGGGTTGTATTCTTAAAAGAAAAGTTAGAATCTCTTAACAAGTTCAAGTCATTTAAGGCTCTTGTTGAGAATGAGAAGATCAAGTGCCTAATATCTGATAGAAGAGATTTTTGATCTAATGAGTTTGATGACTTCTATGAGGTTCATGAAATAAGGAGATAGTTCTTAGTAGATAGGACACCTCAGTAGAATGGGCTAGTAGAAAGAAAGAATAGGACAATTCAAAAGTTGGATAGAACTATGCTAAATGAGTATATATTATTTAATGGATATTTGAGAAAGGAAATAAGCACTGTAGTATACATTTTTAATAGAGTATATATAAGGACTAATGGTAACAAGAATCCTTATGAGCTATGGAAGGGTAGACCTACTAATGTGGAACACTTTAGAGTGTTTGGGAGAAAATGTTTCATCAAAAGAGATGATGAAGACTTAGGAAAGTTTAATTCTATATCTAATGAAGGTATATTCTTAGGATACTCATCAATGATATTAACCTATAGATGTTATAATAAGATGTTACAAAAGATAGTGTAAAGCACCAATGTGAATATTAATGAGACAAAGAAATCACACTTACATTCAAAGGAAAATTTAGAGAATTTGGATTTCAAGAATGAGGAAGAAACTATAGAGATTATTGAATAAGAATAAAAGGTTAAGGAGAGATAGGAATCAAAAGGCCCCTCAAGGTAGATTTAAATAGATCACCTTGAATGTCAAATCATTGGCAATAAGAATACAAGTATAAAAACAAGGATAAGACTTCTAAGTAATCTAAATCAAGAGAATATTTCTCTATTTTCTAAGATTTAATCCAAGAATCTTATAGAAGCAAGAAAAGAATTTTTTTTTATAGATGCTATAAATGAGGAGTTAGACCAAATAGAGAAGAATGAGACTTGGGAACTAGTTCCTAGGCCTGAAGAAAAGAATGTCATTGGCATAAAGTGGGTTAATAGAAACAAGTTGAATGAAGATGGAAAAGTAATTGTGAACAAGGATAGATTGGTATGCAAGGGATATGAAAAATTTAAAGGGGTATACTTTGAGACCTTTGCACTAGTAGTAATATTAGAGGCCATCAGATTGTTTTTAGCATATACAGGATTCAAAGGGTTCAAGGTATACCAGATGGATGTCAAATCTACCTTTTTAAATGAGAATTTGGAAGAGGAAGTGTACATTGATCAACTTAATGGGTTATCACTATCAAATAACAAGGATGGTGTTTTTAGATTTAAAAAGGCTCTTTATGGTCTAAAATCAAGCTTCGATAGCTTGGTATGCTAGGTTAGATAAGTATCTATTAGATCAAGGATTCAAAAGAGGAGTTGAAGATAGTAATCTATACATAAAGATAGAATATTACCATTAGTTGATAGTAGTTTTCTATGTGGATGACATCATATTTGGTGGAAACAATGAGAGCATGACCAAGGCCTTTGTAGAGGTGATAAATAAAGAGTTTGAGATGTCCATGCTAAGAGAACTATAATTCTTTCTTGGGATTCAAATTACTCAATCTAAAAAAGGTATATTCATCTCACAAGCTAAGTACATAAGAGATATGCTAAATAAGTTTGAGATGAAAGATTATAAGGAAGTTAATACACCCATGATCAAAGGGTGTAATTTGAGCAAGGGAGATTATTATCCAAACATCAATTAGACATCATATAGGTCAATTATCGAAATTTTATTATACACCACTACCTCTAGACCTAACATAATGCAAGTAGTAGGTCTTGTGGGAAGATTTCAAGATGATCCAAAGGAGAATCATCTACAATCAATCAAAATAATACTCAAGTATCTCAAGGGGATTATAAAGTATGGGTTGTGGTATTCAAGAACCAAGTAGTTTAATTTGATACACTATATAGATGTAGACTGGGCAGGAAGTCTACATGATAAGAAGATTACCTGTGGAGGAGATTTATTCTAAGGTGAGTTCCTATTTTTATGGATCAACAAGAATTAACCATTAGTATCATTATCCACATGTGAGGATGAGTACATTACAATATCTTCATGTTGCACATAGGTAATATGGATGAGATAGACCCTGAAATACTACAAGGTGGAGTATGATGGTCCTATCCCTATTTATTGTGACAATACAAGAGTTATAATCATCTCAAGGAACCCTATCATGAACTTAAGGACAAATCAAATTCCCAATTGGTATAATTTAATAAGAGAATAGGTAAGTGAAAAAAGTGTTAGACTTGAATATGTTTCTACATAGGATCAGATTGTAGACATGTTGATCAAAACACTTTCAAATTTAATATTTTAACACCTAAGACATGTTTTGGGTGTAATTTATGTCCTTAGCAATCATTGAATAAGCCAATTACTTATGGAAATATAATCATGCTCATTAGCTCCAAGAATAGGTGAATTTTTCAAAAAAGGTATGCATGGATATAGGGGATCATGTTTGTAATATGTCTCATAAACTCATAGTCTTGTGTGTTGAGTATTTTGGTTGCAAGGAGTATGATCCAAGGAGTTACAAACATCACTTTATCATTTATATCAAAGGGGGAGAAAATAATGATTAGTATGTAGTGCATTTTTTTTATCAATGATAAAGGGGGAGATTGTTGATCATTATTCTTGTTGTTGAGGCTTGCCATTGATGTTGCCATTGATGTCTAAGGTTCTCAAGAAAGGTGTTTGTGAGTTCATTGAATAATGTAGATATGGGAGAATATTGATCAATTTTGCAGTGATTTTGAGATTGTAAGACATGACTAGTATATTTTCTTATGACTCCATGAGTGATTTTAAGGTCAGTGTGTAAGGTCCTTGTTATCAAATTTATCAAGTGCTTGAGCCTAGTAAGTGTCTTGAGAAGGTATGTGCATAAAATGCCTAGTATTGTGCATGAAGGGTCATGATGGATTGGTGAGATGAATGCACATAGACAAGAGAATTTTTATGAGGTTTTTTTTATCATTTATATAAGGCATTTGATCACTCATATGAGTCTCAAGGTGAGCCTACAAGGGTAGGACCTACATGTCAAGTCTGTAACTAGACATCTTCTCGACCTTTCTTGGACCAATGAGGCATCATGATCTATTGTTAAGGAATATGAAGGATGTATGACACTATTTAAAAATTTATATGGTTGCTTAATTATTTGAAAATGGTGGACAACACATGAAAATAGGCATGAAAGTTAGTTTTAAGGCCTAATGTGATTTGTAAGTCAAGGTCTAAGCAAGCAAAGAGAGAGAGAGAGAGTGGCCTAATAAGGGGTCATGATAATATTTAAAGGTGAATAATATCATATAATAATTTTTATAGGCAATTTATTTTATTTCAAGTTTGATCATGAATTTTTAGGTCAAAGTTAGAAGGATAAGACATGAAAATGTGTTATAAGGTCTCTCAAGTGCACAAAATGAAGGGTTCTCTACTCGAGAAGGTTTTTATTCCTTTCATTATCTTGTAAAAAATATACATGGGAACCTAATATATTAATGATATAAGGGTAAGTTTCCTATAAAAAATTACAATCATTATTTTTTAGATTAAGGGGTTATGCTTTATGAATGATTGTTAAGAGTATAAATAGGTTTAAACCCTTCTAAACCCCTAATAGTGACCTGATGTTGAAGATATGGTTCAAAATATGCCATAATTTTATAAAAATATTATAAAAACTATTTTATATTGTAGTGAACTCTCCTAGTCACCTCTAGGTGTGATTGAGTTGTCAGGTGTGTGAGTAGATCCTATAGGAAAATTCTAGTTTCTCATAAATTTATTGTAACAGTTAGAGTTGACCAAGCCAAAGTATGAATTTAATTGTATGGATAAATTTGAGACTTTTATTTTATTTTATTTTTTTCTTATTCATATGTTATATCCCTAAGATATGCTAAACTGGTCATCCAAGTTAGCCAGTTGTTAACAGGCCTAATGGTGGAAACAATGAAAAACCCAAGCAATAGTGAGAAGATGATTAGGAATGTCTTATCACGAAATAGGGATAAATAAAAGTGCATGGATATATTTTTTTAAGAATTAAAGTAAATTTTAATTTTTGGTAAATTTTTGGATGTCAATGATTATAGTGAAAAAAATACTCACAAGTTGACTTGTCTAATATAAATGAGACAGTGAGATGTAAGGTCATGAGATTTGTCTGCAAGACCAATATTTTCTATTTGAACATGTTATATTTCTATCTAATAATTTGATAATGCTATCTTAAGATCATATACATGAATTAGAAGGCTTTAAAATTGGTCATATAGGTGTTTAAGGTCATTGTCACCATGATTGGTCTTTGAGGAAAATTGGTAGTTCTAAGTAAGCAAGTTGCAGGAGTATTTTTGAGTCATTTTTCCTTGTGTAATGAAGTTTAATGATTTTGAAGAATTTTTTTGATGTATTTTAAGTTATGTTTATATATTTTATTATCATGGTTTTGTGTCCAAACTTTGTGTCATCTTCAATTTTTTAAGATAGACCTTTCTATGTGTGTAAAGGCCTAATGTAAATAGTACTAATGGCATGCTTCAAATGGTGATTGGAGCTAAAATGTGCCATGGACATAATATGAGATTATTATGGGTATATTTTTTTTTCATATTAAGTTTTTATTATCTTCATGAATTTTTAAAGTGCTCCAAGAAGATCAAAGGGTAACGTGTAGTAATGAAGCCTAATTGAATTAGGTCTCCTTAAGGCCTAAAGAAGGATTTGGTCCATTTGATCTATGGCTTAACTAATTTAATTATGTATTAATGTTTTTTTCATGTCCTAAGTCCTATTTTTTTTAAATATATAAGTGTTAAAGTGTGTATGCATAACCAATAGGTGTATGAAAAAGATCCTAGTATAAGAATAAGGCCTAATATGCCTAACTGTCTACTTAGAGGATGAGCAAGTGAAAGCAAAAGAATAAACACTTTGAATAGATAAAATAGATATTATATACCATTATAATGGTGAATAGAAACTATCATGAAGATATAACATGGGTACTATATATGAATCTCAAGGTCATATGACCTAATCTATCTTGAAGAAACCTAGATGAGTGAAGAAGCCTATAAGGAAGTTTGAGAGAGAGAAGAGAGAGAAGATCTAAAGAAGGTTATAATCATCTATTATATGAAAAATAAGGTTTTTTTAAGGTGATCAAAGGTTTCATGTGGACGATTTGGTTCTAAGTCATCTAGGGGGTTGGTGTTTCCTTGTAAGTTGGTGTTTGCTAAAGATTAACTGGGTTGTTGCTTAGCTAGTTGGGTTTGGTGCTCCATGTGGAGTTGGTGCTTCACTAAATTGTGATATTTTGGATTATATGACTATATTCCATTTACGTTTATTAGTGGGTTTTCTTCCCCTTGAAGTTTTCATACTCATGTGTGTGTTTTCTTATGTTATGTTCATGTGGATGACTCTTTATGCAATGCTATATATTTGTATTGCTTTGATGGTTCAATGAATGTTAAATTACATGTCAAAGAAAGTTTTAATAGGTTTATTCACCCCCCTTATCAATCATTTTGTTTCTAAATATCTCAACATACGGTTGTTTTGTTGACTTGGTTTTGATTTAATGTTATTTGTGTGCAAGCTTTATTTTCCAGATAGAATTATAGTCAATGGGATGCAAGGGAAGATGTGAAATAACAATGCCAAGAGACCACCTCCAAAAAAACTAAATTTCCATGATATGGTAAGAAATTATCCCTAATTAGTTTTTATTTAGAGAAATATAGTGAAAATACACTAAGGGCATAAATGAAACAGGCCAATTGAAATGATTTTGGGGTAAAGAAATAAAAAATAAAAAACAAAGCATAAAAATTAATAGCATAAATCAAACCTAAACTAAAAAAGTGTAAAACATTTTATAGTATTTACATCTATCAAACCTCATGATCCTTATTCTAAAATGGTATTGGATATAGAATTTGAGAATTAATGCTTTAGAATCTATCCATTTACTAAAAGTTTTAGGTCATTCCTTTGCATATATTTTATTCATAAGGAATTTTTTCCTAGAAATTAGAAAACTTGATAAGGATTGGTCCAAAGATGACTTAGCTTAGAATGTTGACCTTTCTTCTCATGGGTTTTTCCCCATTATAAAACCAAGTATGAAATATGAAAATGTTTAACTTATGATTTTATATCAAACCATATTTTCAAAACTATCTAATGTTTGATAAATTTTTTTAAGGATTCATCTTTCATATCATCCATATGAATCAGATTCAACAACTTGGACTGACATATTTCACTTGCTTCCATGTAATCATTGATGAATCGATACATGGATCTTTTGAGTGTTATTGGAAATATTGGTTCCACGCCATAAACCAATATGAAAGGGGAGCTCTTTAGACTTTTAATGTACCTCATCCAATCATCCCATAAATCATAATTGAGAAGAAGATGCCAACTACATGGGCTATTCAACATTTATTTATTAGTGACATTCAATACATTCTTATTTGTGGACTCAACTAAACAATTTCCTTTTGGGTAATAGTTTGTATATAAATTTAAAGCAAATTTGTTTTAATATGCCAACTCAGTCAACTCATATGATTACAATCCATGACCATCATCACATAAAAATGCCACAAGGGTGTCGAATCTAGTTGTAATGTGATATTTAAGTAATCTAATCACCTCCTCTGTAGTGTTTTTCTTGGTTTCTTTTGCTTTAGCCCATCTTGTGCAATATTTATCTGATGTGATAATGAATCTATGGTTGGTTAAAGAGTTTATATTTATGACACTACTAAAATCAAGGCCCCATTAAGTAAAGGGATTCTCCTCAATTACTAGTTGAGGAGACATAGCAACATGAGTTTACCTTTTTATAAAGGTTTGATAGAAATGATGATATCTCACATGAGCATGAACATCCTTGAAAAATGTTGGACAATAATGAACAATCCTTAATAATTTGAGAGCTATCACACTTCCATAAGGATGGTTTTTTCCAAATTTATCATGGAAATAATTTATGACATCTTGTGCTTCCTCTTTAATTAAACATTTTAGGAAAATCCCTTCATAATTTCTATGGTATAGGACACATAATTTTTATTTAGCATGTAATGGGAAGCCTTCAACCTTAATGTTATTTTTTGTGTCCTACCCAAGGTATATAGTGGTACACCATACAATAAGTAATGAGTAATATAATCATACCAAAGGCTTTACTTTATTTCAAACTGATTCACTTGGACAAAAACAATACCAAGGTTAATTTAAAAGATCAATAGTGACAGACTCTAGCCTCAAACTAGATTCACAGGCCTAACCTCAATGTTATATTCTTAATTTTTTGAGACCCAACATCCTCTTCTTTTATAAATTTCACTTTTTCCCAACATCATTTTGACAACAGGATCTAGAACCATAGCATAAAATTTGTTCTTTAGGATGTATTATCTGAAATTATTTATTACCTTTACTATTGCATAAGCTTTGTTTGTACAAAATAGGGTACTTTAATTCAAATTTAGTCAAATTGGTGCTCACGAAAGCTATGGGATGCTCTCCATCTTCCAATTTTTGAGTAAGGATGGAAACAATGGTATGATTGGATGTAAATGAATACACATATAAATCTTTTATGTAATATGGGGTAACTAAAATGGGACCCTACATTATGGAATCCTTAATTTATTGAAAGGATTTTTTATATGTAGGCATCCACTAAAATTTAGATATGTATTTTAACATTGTATTCAATGGCTTAATTATCTCAACAATACCTAAAATGAATTTTCATATGAAATTAATTTTACCAAAGAAATATTTCAGCTACTTAATAATGTTAATGATTGAATTTTAGAAATAGAAACAACTCTTTCAATGTCAATTGACATACCTTATTTCATAATGATGTGACCAAAGATATTACCTTTAGTTTCATATAAAATATATTTATTTAGATTGAGTGACATACTAAACTTAAAAAAAACACTCAAAGATCATTTGCAAGTGTTTTAAACAGTCTAATCTACATGTAGAAAAACTATCAAGTCATCTATATACATGAAAATGTGCTTACCAATAAACCCTTAGAATTACATGTCCATGGATATTTGGAAAGTGGTGTCAACATTAATTAGACCAAAGGGAATTCTATTATAATAAAATGTGCCCCACTTTGTCATGAAGTTTGTCTTACATTAGTCTTCCTTGTCAACTAAAAATTGATTGTAACCTAAGAACCCATCTTAGAAAGACATCATCTCAAATCCAATAAACTCTTAGATGACTTAATATATGGATAGTAGTGGATAATTACCCTTGTTTGAAGCTTGATTTAAACTCTTAAAATCAACATAGATATGGATCTGTCAACTCTTTTTTGATCGATAATAAAATTGCTACCCAATTTGAATGTCACACAAGAAATATTATGATAGATAAAAACACCTTTTAAACTCCCTTCAAGATGAGAAACTCAAGAATAATGTTAATTTATCTCTAATTCTATCTAGATGTATTTTTATTATCTTTCAAGGGAATATTATACATTATGACACTGAGATTAAATAGCTTTAGGTCACCATAAGTCAAAATAATGATGTATTGGTAATGGGTTAACATCCTTTATAGACTTTACATTTATCCATCATTGCATTATATCCCTAAAATGATGTTCCTAGGTTGATTAGGTGTCCCCATGTTAATAACTCATGACCTTTGATTGGGACAAATAATTATTTTAGGTCTAGTTACAAGGTTTTCTAAGTCAATAACCTTTCTAATGATATCATTCCATTTGGAATTTGATTATCCTCAAGGTTTAAAACTTCACATCATCACAATATTATTCATTTAGATCACTCCTCTCATTATCATCAACCACATGCATGTCAAAAGCATTGGAATAAGAAAGGAAATCTAGAATGTGTATGTCATCATAAAAAACTTGAAATTTTGTCACATTATTAGAAATTGATGGACATGAAACAAATTAGACATAAAAATTTTATACATCCACATTCTCTAAAGGTATAAGGTTAGAAATAAAAAAATGTAGTGAGTCTACCATGGAATTGTCAATTCTAAGAATGGAAACAATGTTAAATGCATTGAAGGATTCCATAAAATCCTAAACATGCTGCTTATACTTCTTCAAATGTTGATGCTTATATTGAAATTTATTACTTACCTAATTGATAACTCTACTTATTTTCTTTGCCTCTATTGGGTCTTTAATTACATTAATAAGTGAATTTGAGGTAGAATTTACATTGATTAAACTACCCACTTATTTTTTCAAACTAAGGAAATTATTTATCAACCTTTGGACCATCCTTTGATTTACATCTAGTTTAGGATTGGTTGATTCTTTTTGGAAGTCTACATGTTATTAGTTAGAATTGGGATTATATATTTGTTATTAAACCATGACATATCCTCATTAAAAATATAATTTTTAAATAATAATATTTTTGAGTAGCATGCATCAGAGGAAATTGATTCATGATTGGGAGAGGCTATAGCATTAGAACATTCTAATTTATAGGTGGGATAGGATTTAATGTTGGCATGATTGGGAGGATGTTAGGAATAGGGTTTAGTATGTGTCATTATGGATTGAGATGACTATCCACTTTTATTACCTATGTATAGGTGAGGAGAAGATCCACAATAGTTGGATCCCTCCTCAAGAACACGGTTGTCATGGATCCAAGACATTCTTAAACATTCAAATGTTAACTTATCATCTAGATTATACAAGGTTCTCACCCTATTATACATATTTTGAATGTAGGAATTAAAATTACATATAATTTCATTAGGTTCTCTTCTCATGCAATAAAATTATTGATATAGGACATTAGGTTCTACCACCTAACCAAACTAGTCCAAGAACGTGCTACTTAACTGATTCTAGATCCTAATTAAATATTTGGGTAGGTTGAGAAAATAGTAA
The DNA here is from genome assembly GCA_037957365.1 of Torreya grandis. Taxonomy (NCBI): domain Eukaryota; kingdom Viridiplantae; phylum Streptophyta; class Pinopsida; order Cupressales; family Taxaceae; genus Torreya; species Torreya grandis. Next base: position 22,377 of record JARHVA010009967.1, on the reverse strand, counting down.
TAGGATGCATCAAGGAAGGTGAAAATAAATAGCTTGAAGGATACATCTTCATGCCCAACATTGAGTAACCTAAGGGTAGATGTGCAAGATGTGACATGATCTTCAATAGTTATCCTAGTACTTGGGGTGAATATCATAATGTATCTCATTGGGTTCCTTGGTAGATCATATACACCAATGGAACATTTATTATAAACCATGTTAACCAAGCTATTGGTGAAAAAATGAGTGGAGGTCTATTATAGGTATTTTGAGAGGATGAATTTGTAGGGGTGGATAAATGTCTTGGTCTCCCTATAGTAGTTAATGCTCTTCTAAATATTTTTAATGGAGATATAATCAATCTACCTCTAATTTATGAATATCTAATGATTTTCTCAACAAGTTCTAGATTTTTTAAGATATCAAATATGAGTTAGATATATTCAGACCAATAACCTTAATCCAATAAAACATGAAATACAAAGAATTTATGAATTGAACTTAGATAAAAAATTAGAGTGACATAAAGTATCGATAATTTCAAACTAGATAGAAAGTAGGGCCCTCTTGCCCCCCTATATATAGGGTCTATCTGACTTATCTTGAGCATAGTGAATAGGATAGACTCTTGAGCATAGTGAGTATTATCTTATATTAAGAATAACCCCCCTATATATATGATATATCTAGCTTATCTTGAGCATATCTAATAAGATAAACTTTTGAGCATAGTGAATAGGATAGACTCTTGATCATAGTGAATGGGATCTTATCTTGAGCATAGTGTTCTAGTGCCAATTTTTAAGTCTTAATTTGTGATCCATAGTAGAAAAAATTATTTAGCAGATAGACATGATTGGATAAAGGAAGATAACAACACATGGGACATAACATCCCCTCATTTTTTGGATCCAGTTGGTTGAATCCAAGGGCTAACAATTCTCGAATCATTTAGCTAGGTGAGTAATGGAAATTAAACATCAGGAGTTCAATCCTATCTATATTTTCTAAGAAATCTTATTGAGGTTGTCTTAAATACTTAACTTTATATTTTACATAAGTATCACACTATAATACAATGGGTATAATATTCATCATAAAAAGGATAAAGAATAGAAATAGTAAGGCAAAAAAATAAGTGGTTCCTTGGCTAAAATGAGATTGTTAATGCTGAAAATAAAAAGAAATGCTTGATCTTAATTATACTAATATATACCAAGTCTATTTGTAACACAAACAAAAACAACTCAATGGGTAGGATTATAAGGAATTAACTAAGCATATTGTTGAATAAATTTGATTCTTAGTGTAGACAGTGAAATCGTGTCTACTCCCTTGGTCGACTCCCCCTTGGTCCCTTTCCACTTCAACATGCCCCCTATGTCTTATTAATTTAAAATAATTATCTATTTTGAATTAATAATTCCCTCTCTCTCTCTCCTTAACACCTCACCCCACCTTGGATACCTCTCCTTGGATCCCTTCATCACCCCATGCCAAGTCTTAAATGCCTAAACCCCATTTCCTTTATCCCACTCATCCCCCACGCCTATTTAACCCACCTTCAACTGTTTTCCCATGACCAGCTGACCTTGGCAAATGGAAGAACAGACAAAAGGCTATTTTTAGCCCTTTTTCCTATTCTTTGGCTACTGACATTGGTCAGTAGTCCGCTGACGTTGGTGGTATAACTGATGTCAGTTGCCTTCAAAACAGCGTTTTGCATCTAGAATGCAGATCTTTTTCCAATCTTTCAACTAGCCAACCTTCCAATCTTCTAACCTCTCTCGCTCCCTCTCTCCCAAATGCATAGTAAGCATCATAGGGTACAATTACTCTGCATCAATCACTCCACTCTGTAGGTATTCTTCTACATCAGCAGCATCAACAACAGGGCTCCTACACTTCTTCTTCAGCAGGCAAGAGGTAAGTATTCTTCTTTTGTTTCATCTCAGTATTTTAGAATGCTTTGATAATCAGTCCCCATTTACTACTTCTAAGTGCTATGAACCAGACTCAGCTCTCAACCAGACCAGACTTGACTTCTTCCCAAAAAGGCTGAGAGGCCTTCCCCACGTCCTTATCCCTTTTTTAGCCACACTTTCTGCCCTGCAAACCCAATACAAACCTTGCACAGACTCTCAGACTACCACAGACCATTCTGCAAACCATTTTAACAACCAAGAACCCATCCAGACCCTATCCAAGACCATTGCCCTAACCGAAATTGGCCACTTCCCCTACCGACGTCGGCAGACTAACCGATGTCGGTGACCTTGACCAACTGACGCCGGCAGACTAACTGACATCAGTGACTGTGGAAGACTGACAGCAGAATACAAGTAAGCTTTATCTTTATTTCTTTTGTTTAGTCTTTCACTGTTTCTTTCCTTTATCAGACATTCTTTTTATCAACTAGTGGACTATCATCCCTTAAGGAAGTCTTTGCACTTCTGGGATCAAGCTTTGCTTGGCAGTCTACTACCTATCCATCTAACAGTTTTCTTGTTCAAATCTCTTTCTTCTATAGGTGTCATCCTCCACAGCCAAAGAGGAGTTCCTTCAACGTCTAGATAACAGTGCACAAACTTCATCCGGGTATCATCTAACCCTAGACCATTTCTTTTAGTTTCTTATTCCTTTTGAATGTAGAAAAGCAAAAATAGTTAGAAACATTCTGGCACACCCAGTGGGACCCTAGGATTTTTCCTTGGGTTCATTTCTTTTTCTTCTAAAAAAACCATTCATATAGGTGCATTAGATCTCTTCTTGCATCTTTTCCTTCTATCTCTTCCGAAAGACACCATTAGCAAGGTTAAAAAGAATCCTTCTTTTTCTTTCTTTCTTGCATCTTAGACTAGTCAAGTCATACTCTTCAACCTTTTCTCCACTTGTCTGCATATGAACACACATTTCTATTTGGGATTAAAATACATTGCATTTCATTTCTTCCTGAATGCATACTTAGCTCTCACATCTAGTAATTAAAAATGCATCATGAATAAAGCGTAGGCCACTTATGTTACACATCCAGACCACTTGCATAAAATCAAACATCTAAACACACCTGAGACAAGGCCCGACTAGGATTTCATCACCTAGCAGATACCTTACCCTTCTTGGCAATCCTACTTGGACTTCACTACCAAGGGGAAAGCCCACTCTATTCTCTGGCAGAGGATAAACTCTACGGGAAGTATATACTGGCTAAGCGAGACCAGCTTCTCATTGGGCTTGTGAAGTGAGGGGAGCTTGCTCCTTAGCACTAGGCCACGTACAGAACCTAACACAGACTCTTGAGCACCAAAACTAACCTAAAACCAACCTTAGACTGCTTCTTCTAGGACCTGTTCTACAAGCCAACATGATTCTAAAAGTTTATTCTTAAGATTTAACGTTTAGGGTCTACTTGTCTTCATTTACTTTTCTATCTTTATCTAGTTTTTTGAGCTAGTGAGGACGTTTTCTTCTTTTTTTCCAAAAACTTTCAAATCTCTAAGTTTTTAGAAAAACATAGTAACCGACATCGGTTTCTCCACTGACGTTAGCAACTCTCTTCACTGACATCAATTATCTGACCAACATCGGCAATCTATTTCACTGACATCGGTTTTTCAACTGACGTCGGTCACTGTCCAAAATCCTCTTCTCAAAAAGCAAGCTTAAAACCCAACTTTCTTGTTGTCCAACACCCATTTTGGTTTTATAAAACTAAAAAACCATAGTTTCTGAAACTTGAACCTCTTGCATCGAATGGTTTTGACACGTAGTCAAACCAAGACTCTTGTTGACCAAGTAAGGCAACAACCACTTCTGTCTTCACCCTCCATAACAAGTCCTCTAATGGAGTATCATTCAGAGACTGAATGAACTCCTACCCGACCAACCCTGACCCAACCATCTATTGTCCCCAAAGGGGACCAAAACTTTGAAAGGTTCCTTGACCTCAATGTAAAGGCCCTTCAACATTATCTCGTGAGAAGCCAAACATGAGACTCTTCAGGCAACCCAGTTTATGGGATGCCAACCTCCTTAGTTGAGACGGCAGTCATACCAACAGCATTTGCAATTCAACCCATTGACACCCAAGCTGTCACCCCAACTAATAACCTAACCATGACTAATCTTCTAAGTGTGGCTTCTCCTTCTATCTATGGGCCCACTTTCATTGAGGTTTCGGCCCCCCATCAACCACAGACTATTCAAAAAAATTCTACCCCTTTCCAAAATCTAGTTGTCTCCATCCCGCCTACTCTTGTCCCTATCAACACAAGAGTAACTACCTACCCTTCAACCAGTGCTACCACCCCTCAACCACCTTTGGCAGCCCCTATTCAATTTGTGCCCTCTAACTCCATGGCACAACCACCCTTGGCTTCCACATCTATCCCAATGACTAGTTATCAATATGTTGCGCGTATACAAGTGCAACCGACTACGTCATACGCCTCTTCTAGCACCTTTAAAGCACCCTACAACCTAGGGGGTGCCCCACCTACAAATTCATCAACTGATCTTATCAAGATGTTGATGGGCAAAATGTCTAGTCTTGAGGCTTCCATTTTTGGTTCAAGCAATGTCCTTTCATATGACCAAATTTGTAATGAGCCCATTCATCCCTCTGTCCCAATCTGACCATATCCCAATCAGTGGGAACTTCCTAAGTTTACTCACTTCCAGAGTAAGGAAGACCCACAACAGCATCTATGAGCATTCAGACATACTTGTTATCTTATAGCACATGATGATGTGTTGTTGCTATGCACATTCCCCATGTCACTTTCTGGCCCCGCCCTTGATTGGTATAGCTCTCTTACCAGTCACTCCCTCTTTTCTTTCACCCAACTGGCTCAAATTTTTCTCAACCACTTTTCAATCAATATCACCAAAAAGGTCTCTATCACAGACCTCTACTCTATCAGGCAGTTTGATGACGAATCCATAGCCGATTTTGTCACCCTTTGGAGAGGCTTAATCAACCAACTCTCCTTCCCTTTACCTCAACCTGAGCTCATCAAGCTCTTTTCTCGAGCATGTACCAAGCAAATCTCATCCACCTTGTGGGTTTAAACATTCCACACTTTTGACGAAGCTTTCACCATGGCCTAAAAGCTTGAACTCTGTGCAATTGAAGAGGATAAGGTCAAATTGCATAATACCAATGCAAGAGCTGATGACCCTTCTTCTTCTAGACCTTCTTCCTCTACCAATTCCAAGTCCAAAGGAGTGGCTAACACTGTGGTCGTTAGATCACCATCTTCAACAACAATCGACCAATCTCAACCATCAACATCACAAAACATCACCAAACAATTTTAACAAAGATACATATAATGTCAATACACTCCATTAGGAGAGTCATACACATATGTATTTAATAAAATTTTCAAGTAGGGGGTCCTCAATCTCCCTCAAATTCGACCACCTCAATTCCACCCCTTAAAAGCCCTCCCTACATGGTATAGGGAGAATGACTTCTGTCACTATCACCGTGTCCAAGGCCATGACATAAACAACTAACAAACCTTCAAGAACATTGTCCAAGACATGATAGATAAGGGAGATCTTGTTTTGGATAACCCAAACACACCACCAAATCAAAACATTGACATCTTCAAATAACCCTTTCCTAACCATTCTCCTAACCAAAATAATGTCCAGACCATGGCTGATAGCTCCCAAGAGCATGATATACACACGGTCAACATGGTCTTGCCTCTTATCCCTGACCAACCTCCTCCACGGGTAGAAGAGTCTTCTTCTCCTATTGGTCCTTCACAGGTAGAAGAGCCTTCTTCTCCTATTAGTTCTCCATCGACCTCACTTTTATTGGAGGATGCCTTGACCATACCGATGCCATTAGCCTCACCTCCATCCTCCCTCCTACCAATGAAGGACCATACCTTTTGTGCTCTTCAACTGCAAGTAGAAGGCATGATCATCCCTACCCTCTACCCTCTTGAGGAGCCCCATTCTCCGTTTCTTTCTCCACCAAGAGAAGACCCTATCTCTTCACCCACTTCAACCGAGGAAGACCCAGTGATGATTTTCTCTTGCCTTTTGCCTGAGATCGCTACATCTCACTCACCTCTGTCCACATCTAAACCCAAACCCACGCAGGCATCCACCTTGCCAAAAGAGATTAAATCTCTTAGTGTTTGCCCCATATCTAATCTTGCCTCGCACAATAGTGGCCCTCAAACCAACCAAAGAAGGCCACTAAACCACACCAGAGAATTCCTCCCCCACCTTCATCATCACCCTCTATTTTGGGCCTGCATACATCCACCTTAATAGGAGTGCTTCCTACTCCCATACCTCATAGAGGCAAATTGCCTCCATTACTCTCTCAACCTATCAAACATATATTTCCTCCAAAAAGACCAATGTCTCTTACAATTCCAAAACAAAAGTCATCGACCCCTACTGCAACAAAACATGCAGACCCATTGGCGGGTTCTTATGCCTTCCTGTTATGACAATTATTGTAGTCTTATCACATCAATATTCTACCTCTTAAACCATACCAATCTCTCAGACCAAAACCACCCTGGTTCGATGACACTAAAGTTTGTGCGTATCATCGCACACTGAGACATGACACTGAGCATTGTTGTGCCCTCAAGGTTGTCATTCGCCAATGCTTGGAGAAAGACACCCTTCTTCTTGACCATATTATCAACAAACCTTCAACATCATCCCATGCTTCCCATACCTCCTCACCTTCACACTCATCAACTCTCAGATCAAGACCATCTTGGTTCGACAACACTAAATTTTGTCACTATCATCGCACACCGAGACATGACACTGAGCGTTATTGCACTCTTAAAGCTGTCATTCATTAACACCAAAAAAAGGATACCCTTCTCATCAAGATCCTCTTGAATACCCCTTTTCCAAATCTTTGACACCATCACATGCCTCACAAACATCATCACCTAAATCAAGATCTCAACACTAGACTATGGTCCCTCCACTGCCTTTAACCCTATTATTCGAAATCAACACAGTCAACTTGACCACCAACCCACCAACCCAAAAGGATAAAGGGAAAAGACATGTTTCTATCCCTTGGACATCCCCATCTACCAAGCCTTCACCACAACCAAAACCCAATATTACTGTCTTGGGCACATCTCGACCAGCATCCTCAAAGACAATCCCTGACTCCTTGGTGAAACAACCTCACCACACAACCCTTGTGAAGATGTCTTTGTATGATCTCATTCAAAGCTCTCCATAGCATCATCAAACCTTGATCAAAGCCTTACAATCAAAGGAGGTTCAACCTGATGACCCCCAACCTCTGACCACTTTAATCAAATCATTACCAACCATTGCCTCTGTCACTATCCATGATTTTGAGATTCTTGCCTCCAACTTGGCAGATTAGGATCTCGCCCTCTCCAATTAAATCTGTTAAACATTCACCCTAGCAACTGGGGGAATTTGACCTTATCTTGACTATCATGACCTTAACCAAACATTCAATGAGCCATTGACCAATCATCGACCAAACCTTGACCAAATATCAATCGACCAAACCTTAACCAATCTTAACCAAACACCAACCAACTTCATGTCCAACATCGACCAAACCTCAACCAAATATCAATCAACCAAGCCTCAACCAAATATCAACCAAGCCTCAGCCAAACATCAACTGACCAAGCCTTGACCAAGCATCTACCAAGCCACGACCAAGCATCAACTGACCTCAACCAAGCATCGACCACACATGCCAACAACATATCAACCAACTTCATGTCTAACATCAACCAACTTCTTAATCATCTTTAACATGTGACCAATTTGGAAAGAAGTAAATGAGGTAAGTTTGCTCCTAATTGGCTCAGACCTTACATCATAACGCACAAGTATGGGTCAGGGACTTATCATCTGTCTTCTCTTGAAGGCCGACCAAAACCTAAGCCCCTTAATGCCTTGCATCTGTGACCATTCTATTGTTAGTCGAGTACTCATTCACTTGACATTTAACTTGACCTCATCCCTTAAGCAACCCCATCCTCTTAATCCTCATTCCTTTCAACCTTATTCCCCTACAACAAATCCTCTGTAACCCCTTTATAAAGTATGGATGCTTTGTCCTAATAAAAGGGAGCCCTTGAACTTCTATAGTCTTGTCCATGACTCAAAATTCTGTCAAAAATAAATTTGGATGTCAAAATATCAAAAGGTCACAAACTCTAAAGGTAGACTGCTCCCTCGAGGGATATTTGTACAATCATTGCTATAGCTAATAGACTGCTCCCTCGAAGGACAGCTATTCAAAGCCCTCAAACATGTATAAAGTAAAAATATAGACCACTCTCTTGAAGGATGGCTATCCCTAAAATCTTGCTACAAACAGCACTCTCTCTGAAGCTTCCTGCATCGATTAGCTTCACAAATGACCACAAAACAAAATGACATCTCTATGTAGACTTCCCGCATTAACCAGTCTGCCAAAAAAAAAAGGGTCATGGACTTGGCTTGTAGTCATCTCAAGGCCTCCTATAAAAAGGGGCAAAGTTATCCCTACTAAAAGGGTTACCCTATCCTCATATATCATATCACCTACTCAAGGGATTTTGAGCTCATTTTAATGTCAAAGTGATTCGATTATTTCTCTAACACAACCAATGGTCAACAATGTGATGCATGAATGGGGCTTTTGGATCTAACAACCCCTGCCTATGCTATCATTATGGTCCGTGTCAATGAAAGAGTAATGTGCCTTTCACTTCCTCCACACTTTGGTCACATTCAACCAAATCATTTGCCAACCAAACCAAATCTAACCAAACATTTTTCAGACCACTAACATGGCATAGTCCATTTCACATAGTTTATATGGAAAACAATATACATGGAAACTATCGACCAGACACAATTTATGTCAAGCATAAACCATTACTTGCTGAGGCATAAATAGACTCCTTTCATTTTTAGCATACATCCATCCCCCAATATGGACAATTGCTAGGGATGAAAAACCTCGACTAATGTTACAGAATACACCATCACACAATATGGAAAAGGCTGTAACATCATCTTATCCTCATCATTTCAACACATGACCAAACCAACCTATCGACCACTTTGACCTCCTGCTCGAACTACATTGGTCTGAGGCCCTTACACTTAGGGCTATGTAGGCAGCACTCAAATGACATGACTTCTTCTAGGGTTAGCTCGACCACCCTCCATTTGTTCCTCTATCTGATGGACAAACCATATCCCCTTTGACCATGACTTGACCTCGACCAACCTTGTCCATAACTAACCCTCTTCCTCCCTTTTAGGGAGAACTACATCAGCCTGAGGCCCTAACGACAGGGGCTATGTAGGTAGCACTCAGTTGACATGGGGTTTTTTGAGGTTAGCTCGGCCATTCTTTTGTTCATCCATCTAACAGACCAATTATCTATCTCAATCCAACTCGACCAACAATCTTGGAGATCGTGACTATCTCCTCTGACCATGACCACTTCTAAGACAACGTTGCCTTGGTTTTTTTTGCATTTATGCTACCTCACGAATGGTTATCAAAATTTTCTACAACCCACATTTTGACCATCACAAGTATTGGATCACGAGCAAGTTGATCCCCACTACTTGCGAGTTTTTCATGTTTTCCAGGAGCACTTCCTGAGCCCGAGATACTTGGAACACGATGACCATTGGAGCTATAGCTTAGATCGAATAACCTAATCAGCTATAACAAAATGTTGGGGCCCAATTATTTTGATTTTAGCACTCCTCAATCTTGACCTATGATAATTTCACCTGACCATCCCGTGAAGTGGTATACGTGCAATCATGACTATTGCCGCATTCACACTAAAACTTCACCATCTCCATCCACTCTCTATCAAATCAGCACCTGATATCAGGTTATCTTCCCTCGACTCCCACTTTGAGGGGGGAATACCTCATCTCACATCTAGTGCAACCACCACTTATTTTTGTCTTACAATTCACTAGAACAACCAACAGGACAAAAAAGACCTTATCCCATACCTGGGGCAGTTGACTCCTATTTTTGTCTTGCAGTTCATCAAGAACAACCAATAAAACAAAAAGGGGCAAATGTAGACACCAAAATCATGTCTACTCCCTTGGTCGACTCCCCCTTGGTCCCTTTTCACTTCAACATGTCCCTTATGTCTTATTAATTTAAAATAATTATCTATTTTGAATTAATAATTCCCTCTCTCTCTCTCCTTGACACCTCACCCCACCTTGGATACCTCTCCTTGGATCCCTTCATCACCCCATGCCAAGTCTTAAATGCCTAGACCCCATTTCCTTTATCCCACTCATCCCCCATGCCTATTTAACCTGCCTTCGACCATTTTCCCATGACTAGCTGACCTCGACAGATGAAAGAACAAATAAAAGGCTATTTTTAACCCTTTTTCCTATTCTTTGGCTATCGACGTCAGTTAGTAGTCGGCCGACGTCGGTGGTATAATTGACATCGATTGACTTCAAAACAACATTTTCTGTCCAAAATGCGGATCTTTTTCCAAATTTTTGACCAGCCAACCTTCCAATCTTCTAACCTCTCTCGCTCCCTCTCTCCCAAACACACAGCAAGCATCATAGGGTACAAGTACTCTACATCAGTCACTCCACTCTGTAGGTAGTCTTCTACATCAGCAACATCAGCAATAGGGCTCCTACACTTCTTCTTTAGCAGGGAAGAGGTAAGTATTCTTCTTTTGTTTCATCTCAGTATTTCAGAATGCTTTGATAATCAGTCCCCATTTGCTACTTTTAAGTGCTATGAACCAGACTCAACTATCAACCAGACCAGACTTGACTTCTTACCAAAAAGGCTGAGAGGCCTTCCCCACATCCTTATCCCTTTTTCATCCAAACTCTCTGCCCTGCAAACCTAGCACAAACCCTGCACAGACTATCAGACTACCATAGACCATTTTGTAGACCATTCTATCGACCAAGAACCCATCTAGACCCTATCCAAGACCATTGCCCTGATCGACATCATCCACTTCCCCTACCAACATCGACAGACTAACCGACGTCGGTGACTATGGAAGACCGACAGCAGAATACAGGTAAGCTTTATCTTTATTTCTTTTGTTTAGTCTTTCACCATTTCTTTCCTTTATCAGACATTCTTTTTATCAACTAGTGGACTGTCATCCCTCAAGGAAGTCTTTGCACTTCTGGGATCAAGCTTTGCTTAGTAGTCTACTACCTATCCATCTAGCAGTTTTCTTGTTCAAGTCTCTTTCTTCTACAGGTGTCATCCTCCACAACCAAAGAGGAGTTCCTTCAACGTCTGGATAACAGTGCACAAACTTCATCTGGGTATCATCTAACCCTAGACCATTTCTTTTAATTTCTTATTCCTTTTGAATGTAGAAAAGCAAAAATAGTTAGAAACATTCTGGCACACCCAGTGGGACCCTAGGAGTTTTCCTTGGGTTCATTTCTTTTTCTTCTAAAAACAACCATTCATATAGGTGCATTAGATCTCTTCTTGCATCTTTTCCTTCTATCTCTTTTGAAAGACACCATTAGCAAGGTTAAAAAGAATCCTTCTTTTTCTTTCTTTCTTGCATCTTAGACTAGTCAAGTCATACTCTTTAACCTTTTCTCCACTTGTCTGCATACAAACACACATTTCTATTTGGGATTAAAATACATTGCATTTTATTTCTTCCTGAATGCATACTTAGCTCTCACATCTAGTAATTAAAAACACATCATGAATAAAGCATAGGCCACTTATGTTACACATCTAGACCACTTGCACAAAATCAAACATCTAAACACACCTGAGACAAGGCCCGACTAGGATTTCATCACCTAGCAGATACCTTACCCTTCTTGGCAATCCTACTTGGACTTCACTACCAAGGGGAAAGCCCACTCTATTCTCTGGCAGAGGATAAACTCTACGGGAAGTATATACTGGCTAAGCGAGACCAGCTTCTCATTGGGCTTGTGAAGTGAGGGGAGCTTGCTCCTTAACACCAGGCCACATACAGAACCTAACATAGACTCTTGAGCATCAAAACTAACCTAAAACCAACCTTAGATAGCTTCTTCTAGGACCTGTTCTACAAGCCAACTTCTGAAACACACTCTAAGGCATAAACCAACATGATTCTAAAAGTTTATTCTTAGGATTTAACGTTTAGGGTCTGTTTGTCTTCATCTACTTTTCTATCTTTATCTGGTTTTTTGAGCTAGTGAGGACGTTTTCTTCTTTTTTTCAAAAAATTTTCAAATCTCTGAGTTTTTAGAAAAACACAGTAACTGACATCAGTTTCTCCATCGACGTTGGAAACTCTCTTCGTCAACATCAGTTATCTGACAAACATCGACAATCTATTTCACCAACATCAGTTTTTCAACCAATGTCGGTCACTGTCCAAAATCCTCTTCTCAAACAGCAAGCTTAAAACCTGACTTTCTTGCTGTCCAACACCCATTCTGGTTTTTTAAATCTAAAAAAACATAGTTTCTAAAACCTGAACCTCTTGCCTTGAATGGTTTTGACATGTAGTCAAACCAAGAATCTTGTTGACCAAGCAAGGCAATAACCACTTCTATCTTCACCCTCCATAACAAGTCCTCTAATGGAGTATCATTTAGAGACTGAACAAACTTCTACCCGACCAACCCCGACCCGACCATCTATTGTCCCTGAAGGGGACCAAAACTTTGAAAGGTTCCTTGACCTCAATGTCAAGGCCCTTCAACATTATCTCGTGAGAAGCCAAACGTGAGACTCTTCAAGCAACCCAATTTATGGGATGCCAACCTCCTTAGTTGAGACGGCAGTCATACCAACAGTGTTTGCAATTCAACCAATAAACACCCAAGCCATCACCCCAACTAATAACCTGCCCATGACTAATCTTCTAAGTGTGGCTTCTCCTTCTATCTATGGGCCCACTTTCATTGGGGTTTCGGCCCCCCATCAACCGCAGACTATTCAACAAAATTCTACCCCTTTCCAAAATCTAGTTGTCTCCATCCCACCTACTCTTGCCCCTATCAACACAAGAGTAACTACCTACCCTTCAACTAGTGCTGCCACCCCTCAACCACCTTTGGTGGCCCCTATTCAATTTGTGCCCTCTAACTCCATGGCACAACCACCCCTGGCTTCCACATCTATCCTAATGACTAGTTATCAATATGTTGCGCCTATACAAGCGCAACTGACTACGTCATACGCCTCTTTTAGCACCTTCCAAGTGCCCTACAACCTAGGGGGCACCCCACCTACAAATCTGTCAACTAATCTTATCAAGATGTTGATGGACAAAATGTCTAGTCTTGAGGCTTCCATTTCTGGTTCAAGCAATGTCCTTTCATATGACCAAATTTGCAATGAGCCCATTCATCCCTCTGTCCCAATTCGACCATATCCCATTCAGTGGGAACTTCCTAAGTTTACTTGCTTCTAGAGTAAGGAAGAACCACAGCAACATCTACGAGCATTCAGACATGCTTGTTATCTTATAGCACATGATGATGCATTGTTGCTATGCACATTCCCCATGTCACTTTCTGGCCCTGCCCTTGATTGTTACAGCTCTCTTACCAGTCACTCCTTCTTTTCTTTCACCCAGCTGGCTCAACTTTTTCTCAAACACTTATCGATCAATATCACCAAAAAGGTCTCTATCATAGACCTCTACTCTATCAGGCAGTTTGATGACGAATCCATAGCTGATTTTGTCACCCATTGGAGAGGCTTAATCAACCAACTCTCCTTCCCTTTACCTCAACCTGAGCTCATCAATCTCTTTTCTCAAGCATGTGCCAAGCACATCTCATCCACCTTGCAGGTTCAAACATTTTGCATTTTTGATGAAGCTTTCACCATGGCCTGAAAGCTTGAACTCTGTGCAGTTGAAGAGGATAAGGTTAAATTGCGTAATACCAATGCAAGAACTGATAACCCTTCTTCTTCCAGACCTTCTTCCTCTACCAATTCCAAGTCCAAAGGAGTGGCCAACACTGTGGTCATTAGATCACCATCTTCAACAGCAACCGACCAATTTCAACCTTCAACATCACAAAGCATCACCAAACAATTCCAACAAAGATACATACAGTGTCAATACACTCCATTAGGAGAGTCATATGCATCTGTGTTGGATAAACTTGTCAAGCAGGGGGTCCTTGATCTCCCTCAAATTCGACCACCTCAATTCAACCCCTCAAAAGCCCTCCCTACATGGAATAGGGAGAATGACTTCTGTCACTATCATCGTGTCTAAGGCCATGACATAAACAACTGCCGAACCTTCAAGAACATTGTCCAAGACATGATAGATAAGGGAAATCTTGTTTTGGATAACCCGAATGTACTACCCAATCAAAATATCAACATCTTCAAACAACTCTTTCCTAACCATCCTCCTAACCAAAACAATGTCCAGACCATGGCTGATAGCTCCCAAGAGCATGATATACGCACGGTCAACACGGTCTTGCCTCTTATCCCTGACAAACCTCCTCCATGGGTAGAAGAGTCTTCTTCTCCTATTAGTCCTTCATAGGTAGAAGAGCCTTCTTCTCCTATTAGTTCTCCATCGACCTCTCTTATATTGGAGGATGCCTTGACTATACCGATGAAATTAGCCCCACCTCCATCCTCCTTCCTACCAATAGAGGACCATACCTTTCCTACTCTTCAACCATAAGTAGAAGGCATGATCATCCCTGCCCTCTACCCTCTTGAGGAGCCCCATTCTCTATTTCCTTCTCCACCAAAAGAAGACCCTGTCTCTTCACCCACTTCGATCGAGGAAGACCCAGTGACAGTTTTCTCTTGCCTTTTGCCTGAGATCACTAGATCTCACTCATCTCTGTCCACATCCGAACCCAAACCCATGCAGACATCCACCATTCCAAAAGAGATTAAATCTCTTAGTGTTCACCCCATATCTAATCTTGCCTCACATAATATTGGCCCTCAAACCAAACCAAAGAAGGCCACTAAACCACACCAGAGAATTCCTCCCCCACCTTCGTCATTACCCTCTATTTTGGGCCCGTATCCATCCAATTTAATAGGAGTGCTTTCTACTCCCATGCCTCACAGAGAAAATTGCCTCCATTACTCTCTCAACCTATCAAACATATATTTCCTCCAAAATGACCAATCTCTCCTACAATTCCAAAACAAAAGTCATCAACCCTTACTGCAACAAAACATGTAGACCCATTGGCAGGTTCTTATGCCTTGCTATTACGATAATTATTGTAGTCTTCTCACATCAGTCTTCCACCTATTAAACCATACCAATCTCTCAGACCAAAACTACCCTGGTTCGATGACACTAAATTTTGTGCGTATCATCGCATGGCGGGACATGACACTGAGCATTGTTGTGCCCTCAAGGTTGTCATTCGCCAATTCTTGGAGAAAGACACCCTTCTTCTTGACCATATTATCAACAAACCTTCAACATCATCCCATGCTTCCCATACCTCCTCACCTTCACACTCAACAACTCTCATATCAAGACCATCTTGGTTCGACAACACTAAATTTTGTCACTATCATCGCACATCAAGACATGACACTGAGTGTTGTTGGACTCTTAAAGCTGTCATTCGTCAACACCAAAAAGAGGATACCCTTCTCATCAAGGATCCTCTTGACCACCCCTTTGTCAAATCTTTGACACCATCACATGCCTCACAAACATCATCACCTAAATCAGGATCTCAACACTAAACTATGGTCCCTCCACTGCCTTTAACCCCATTATTTGAAATCAACACAGTCAACTTGACCACCAACCCACCAACCCAAAAGGATAAAGGGAAAAGACATGTTTCTATCCCTTAGACATCCCCATCTACCAAGCCTTCACCACAACCAAAACACAATATTACTGTCTTAGGCACATCTCGACCAGCATCCTCAAAGATAATCCCTGACTCTGTGGTGAAACAACCTCACCACCCAACCCCTGTGAAGATATATTTGTATGATCTCATTCAAATCTCTCCACAACATCATCAAACCTTGATTAAAGCCTTATAATCAATGGAGGTCCAACCTGATGACCCCCAACCTCTGACCACTTTAATCAAATCATTACCAACCATTGCTTCCATCACTATCCATGATTTTGAGATTCCTGCCTCCAACCTGGCAGATCAAGATCTTGCCCTATCTAATTAAATATATCAAACATTCTCCCTAGCAACTGGGGGAATTTGACCTTATATTGACTATCATGACCTTAACCAAACATTCAACCGGCCATTGACTAATCATCGACCAAACCTCGACCAGTCTTGACCAAACATCAACCAACTTCATGTCCAACATCAACAAAACCTTGACCAAATATCAATCAACCAAGCCTCGACCAAGCTTCAACCAAATATCAACCAAGCCTCAGCCAAAAATCAACCGACCAAGCCTCGACCAAGCATCTACCAAGCCTCGACCAAGCATCAACTGACCTCGACCAAGCATCGACCACACATGCCAACAACATATCAACCAACTTCATTCCAACATCAACCAACTTCTTAATCATCTTTAACATGTGACCAATTTGGAAAGAAGTAAACGAGGTAAGTTTGTTCCTAATTGGCTCAGACCTTACATCATAATGCACAAGTATGGGTCAGGGACTTATCGTCTGTCTTCTCTTGAAGGCCGACCAGAACCTAAGCCCCTTAATGCCTTGCATCTGTGACCATTCTATTGTTAGTCGAGTACTCATTCACTTTACATTTAACTTGAGCTCGTCCCTTGAGCAACCCCGTCCTCTTAATCCTCATTCTTTTCAACCCTATTCCCCTAAAACAAATCCTCTGTAACCCCTTTATAAAGTATGGATGCTTTGTCTTAATAAAAGGGAGTCCTTAAACTTCTATAGTCTTGTCCATGACTCAAAATTGTGTCAAAAATAAATTTAGATGTCAAAATATCAAAATGTCACAAACTCTAAAGGTAGACTGCTCCTTCGAAGGACAACTATACTATCATTGATGTAGCTAATAGACTGCTCCCTCGAAGGATAGCTATTCAAAGCCCTCAAACATGTATAAACCAAAAATATAGACCACTCCCTCAAAGGATGGCTATCCCTAAAACCTTGCTACAAACAGCACTCTCTTAGAAGCTTTTCGCATCGATCAGCTTCACAAATGACCACAAAACAAAATGACATCTCTATGTAGACTTCCCGCATTGATCAGTCTGCCAAAAAAAAAGGGTCATGGACTTGGCTTGTAGTCGTCTCAGGGCCTCCTATAAAAAGGGGTAAAGTTATCCCTACTAAAAGGGATACCCTATCCTCATATATCATATCACCTACTCAAGGGATTTCGAGCTCATTTGAATGTCAAAGTGATTCAATTATTTCTCTAACACAACCAATGGTCAATGATGTGATGCATGAATGGGGCTTTTGGATCTATCAACCCCTACCTATGCTATCATTATGGTCCGTGTCAATGAAAGAGCAACACGCCTTTCACTTCCTCCACACTTTGGTCACATTCAAACAAATCATTTACCAACCAAACCTTTTTTAGACCACTAACATGGCATAGTCTATTTCACATAGTTTCTATGGAAAACAATACACATAGAAACTATCGACCAGACACAATTTATGTCAAGCATAAACCATTACTTGCTGAGGCATAAATAAACTCCTTTCATTTTTATCATACATCCATCCCCCAATATGGACAATTACTAGGGATGAAAAACCTTGACTAATGTTACAAAATACACCATCACACAATATGGAAAAGGCTGTAACATCATCTTATCCTCATCATTTCAACACATGACCAAACCAACCTATTAACCACTTTGACCTCCTGCTCGAACTACATTGGTCTGAGGCCCTTACACTTAGGGCTATGTAGGCAGCACTTAGATGACATGACGTCTTTTGGGGTTAGCTCGACCACCCTCCATTTGTTCATCTATCTGATGGACAAACCATATCCCTTTTGACCATGACTTGACCTCAACCAACCTCGTCCATAACTGACCCTCTTCCTCCCTTTTAGGGAGAACTACATCAGCCTGAGGCCCTAACGATAGGGGCTATGTAGACAGCACTCAATTGACATGAGGTCTTTTAAGGTTAGCTTGACCATTCTTTCATCCGTCCATCTAACGGACTAATTATCTATCTCAATCTGTCTTGACCAACAATCTTGGAGATTGTGACTATCTCCTCCGACCATGACCACTTCCAAGACAACGTTGCCTTGGTTGTTTTTGCATTTATGCTACCTCATGAATGGTTAGCAAAATTGTCTGCAACCCGCATTTCAACCCTCACAAGTATTGGATCGTGAGCAAGTTGATCCCCACTACTTGTGACTTTTTCATGTTTTACAAGAGTACTTCCTGAGCCTAGGATACTTGGAACACGATGACCATTGGAGCTACAGCTTGGATCGAATAACCCAATTAGCTACGACTAAATGTTGAGGCCCAGTTATTTCAATTTTAGCACTCCTTGACCTTGACCTGTGACAATTTGACCTGACCATCCCGTGAAGTGGTATACGCATAATCATGACTATTACCGTGTTCACACCAAAACTTCACCATATCCATCCACTCTCTATCAAATCAGCACTCGATATTAGGTTATCTTCCCTCGACTCCCGCTTTGAGGGGGGAATACCTCATCTCACATTTGGTGCAACCACCACTTATTTTTGTCTTGCAGTTCACTAGAACAACCAAGAAGACAAAAAAGACCTTATCCCATACCTAGGGCAACTGACTCCTATTTTTGTCTTGTAGTTCGTGAAGAACAACCAACAAGACAAAAAGGGGCAAATGTAGACATCAAAATTGTGTCTACTCCCTTGGTCGACTCCCCCTTGGTCCCTTTCCACTTCAACATGCCCCCTATGTCTTATTAATTTAAAATAATTATCTATTTTGAATTAATAATTCCCTCTCTCTCTCTCCTTGACACCTCACCCCACCTTGGATACCTCTCCTTGGATCCCTTCATCACCCCATGCCAAGTCTTAAATGCCCAGACCCCATTTCCTTTATCCCACTCATCCCCCACGCCTATTTAACTTGCCTTCGACCATTTTCCCATGACTAGCTCACCTCAGCAGATGAAAGAATAGACAAAAGGCTATTTTTAGCCCTTTTTCCTATTCTTTGGCTATCGACGTCAGTCAGTAGTCGGTTGACATCAGTGATATAATCAACATTGGTTGCCTTTAAAACAGTGTTCTGCATCCATAATGTAGATCTTTTTCCAATCTTTTGACCAGCCAACCTTCCAATCTTCTAACCTCTCTCGCTCCCTCTCTCCCAAACACACAGTAAGCATCACAAGGTACATGTACTCTACATCAGTCACTCCACTCTGTAGGTAGTCTTCTACATCAGCAGCATCAACAATAGGGCTCCTACACTTCTTCTTCAACAGGCAAGAGGTAAGTATTCTTCTTTCATTTCATCTCAGTATTTTAGAATGCTTTGATAATCAGTCCCCATTTGCTACTTCTAAGTGCTATGAACTAGACTCAACTATCAACCAAACCAGACTTGACTTCTTCCCAGAAAGGCTGAGAGGCCTTCCCCACATCCTTATCCCTTTTTTAGCCACACTCTCTGCCCTGCAAACCCAGCACAAACCCTATACAGACTCTCAGACTACCATAGACCATTCTACAGACCATTCTATCAACCAAGAACCCATCCAAACCCCGTCCAAGACCATTTCCTTGACCGACATCGGCCACTTCCCCTACCAACGTTGGTAGACTAACCAATGTTGGTGACCTTGACCAACTGATGTCGGTAGACTAACTGACATTGGTGACTGTGGAAGACTAACAGTAGAATACAAGTAAGCTTTATCTTTATTTCTTTATGTTTAGTCTTTCACCATTTCTTTCCTTTATCAGACATTCTTTTTATGAACTAGTGGACTGTCATCCCTCAAGGAAGTCTTTGCACTTCTGGGATCAAGCTTTGCTTGGCAGTCTACTACCTATCCATCTAATAGTTTTATTGTTCAAGTCTCTTTCTTCTGTAGGTGTCATCCTCCATAGCCAAAGAGGAGTTCCTTCAACGTCTAGATAACGGTGTGCAAACTTCATCTGGGTATCATCTAACCCTAGACCATTTCTTTTAGTTTCTTATTCCTTTTGAATTTAGAAAAGCAAAAATAGTTAGAAACACTTAGGTTAAATCAGGGCACTCATAAGTTAAAAATTGAATTTTAGGTGTTTTAGGGGTCTAATACATAATTTAAAAGGTGTTTTATAGGTTATTTGATGTCATTAAATGTTGTACTAGCCTTGGTCCTTAATCATTTTAGTCATTTTGAGGTCAAAAAAGGTGTATTTAATGAGTTTTATAGATTTATTAGGAATTTAGAGGATTAAAAAAGGTGATTTCATGCCCCATGTGTCCTTATAGGTCTTAATCAACTCACATAACTGAAAAGTGGTAGGTTCTTCAGAAGAAAGGATAGGTTTCATGAGGAAAAAGTAGAGTTTGGCACTTGTACAACCCATGGGGAGGTGTGCCATGTGGGAAAAGGCTACAATGTAGCTATTTACGTTATTAATGTTCATTTATATATTTTAAATTATTTTTATGTGTCATTTTTGAGCTAAAACTATTCTAATCCTTTTTCACCCTTCTTGACAAGCAAAAGAAATCTTCAGGTTTGTACTTGGTATGGCCAACAAAATAGGTTTCAAATAAAACACCTTGGGGAATTTAAATTAAAATTATAGAACTTAATTTATATATAAATATTTTAAATAATGGTATCCTATGATTCATGAACCATCCTCATGAAATTGACTATACTTATTTCCTTATTATTTCATGCACCCTATGGGTTTTGCCTTACTTTGAGTAGATCTGCACAAAAAAAAATGTTAATATTACTTAAATATGATATTTAATATGTAACCTCATGTATAATATGATTTTTTTCATTTTTAAAGGTGTTTGGATGAGTCAATTAGCTCAAAGTTGCAAGAGGATACACCTTTCTGAGTTATATGTAGTTTTCATCATTTGCAAATATCCATGCTTTGGAAATGGATTCAAAGGGTAGTGATAGGACCTTAACCATGTATTAAATGTATTATTATTCCCATCCTCTCTTAATTTCGTACTATAAGGAAAAATATTCATGTGTTGTAGTCATATGCAACATTCACACATATTTCTACCATTAACACACAACTTACAGGTGTTCTCTGGATGAGTTCACATTAAAAGGGAGGTATAGATACTTTTTATCATATACATTATAGTGTGAATATGTTTTTTTAGGTGTTATCATAAGCATATAACTCATTTAATATACAAACACAATGCATATTGCCCATACTCCTCTTCATGGCCTACATATGGGAAAATGGTCACCTACAGGTGACAATATAGAGAGTTGAAGAGTCTTGTTTTGAAGCATTGAAGCATGTTGGAGCCTTCCATAAAGCCATAAATATGTTTAATATGGAATATAAGATCCATTTGAGGTGTCAATTTGGTAGTTTGAGATGGATAATCCTTCAAAATAGAAAATGATAGAATTTAGACCTTTCGTCCCTAAATGAGCAAAATAGATGCCTAGGACATTTTGGTGGAGGATATTCAATAAATTTCCCAATTCCCATTATGAATCCTAATGGCTTGGTTTTGTAACCTCTATCATGGAGAAGAACCTTGAAAATTTATAGTGATAGAGAGATAATGGAGGTTGGGTGTTTGAGGTCCTAAAATTGCCTATAAAACACTTAATACCTATAGTCTCATCTACAGGTTTGGAGTTTTGAATGACTGATTGATACCCTAAGCTTGTAAATTAGTGATTTTCTCATGGCTAGGATGTTTCCAGTGATCAAATGGAACACAAATGGCATGAATTTTGTCAATAAAATGTTTATTTATAGTCTTGTAAGCCTTATGGCCACCTATAGGTGTCCACACATAGAGAAATAGGAACCTACAATAGGGAGGGTAGTTAATGACCTAGTCAAGCTATTTAATGATGTTTTAGCATATAAAAGTGAATATAATGTGATTATATGGGATATATGACTCTAATTATTCATTTAAAAACTTTAAAACATCTTGACCAATGCAAATCAACACCTATAGTATGTACAAATAACCAAATGCTCACCTAAAATAGTCAAGAGGTAAGGAAGCCTCAATTTAGGAGCACAAAATGCATATGAGGGGTTGAAAGGAGATTAGAGTGATGAAAAAAATATTATTAAAACCTTAATTAAGTCCATTATGAGCTATATAATCTTTTGGGTATGTGAAACAGGTCTACACAGGGTTTTCCAAGGCAATTTACACCTACAGTCAACTAGGTTTGACTATGTTAACAA